>JACEFO010003254.1:0-16389 GCA_015342445.1 Digitaria exilis | reverse complement strand
GCACTCTTATCATCTCATAACCTCGTTGTTCATTAACCATCCCTTTTCCTCTTAGGAGAATGCTAAAGAGTTTATTCCTTGTTCCTGATAATATAAAGGCGGGTAAATCATTGTTTAATTAAGACCTACAATTGGTTAAGCATCTGCCCGTGACTATCTCCAGTCTCAAAGATCACCTTTGCCTTCTGTTTCTCCCACCATCACGTCAGGGTCTCAAGGGCCAGTTTAACCCCCCCCTGTATCCGTGCTTCGTGTGCTCTGCCCCGTCCGCCAGTCCACTATCACCATCGTCGTTTTTCCCTACCGCGGCTGGCCAACGCTCCCCCAGTTGTCATCGTACCACCGTTCCGTCACCCAGGGAATCTCATTGCCGGCCCCTACCTCCTGCTGTCGACACACCACTATCACTACTCCGCTCCGGCCATCGATAAATGCAGCCTCTCCAATGGCTGCCATCACTCCAAGGTGCTCCACTTGAGTCACACCACTCCACCGCTCTCGCCTCTCTTCGGCGACCTCCACGGTACCCAAGCTGCCCATTCCCCACCGTGTCCTCCATTCTTTGACAAGCAAGCTCTGCCTCCAGCTTTTTGTAAAGCCACGAGGAAGTGCCCCTCCCGGCAACCACCTTGTCGTTTAACCAAGGTCTACGGCACCAACCTCACCGAAGAAGGAGTTCGAGCAGAAGTCACCTGAGGATTCCACAAGAATTAAGTCGACGAGTAAGGAAGATTTCGACTTTTTGACACCATCCATGGCTTGCCCTTTCTTTTCCCCGATTGGCCCTGAAGTTCATTGGACCATAGTGGTCTATTACTTTTGCCTTGTGTGCCAAATCTTGATGCTCTTAGCTTTCCATGTCTACATTCATCGCCCGCTCCCACATGAACAACGTTGATGTTGTATCAGAGATCCGGTATCAATTATCATCTCCAAGCTGTGAACCTGTAAGAACTTGGGTGCGTAGTATCTGCGTTTCTTTAACTAACACCTCTTTATTCTAATAAAATGTCCACCTTTCCTTCCTGTGCGAATCTCGGGACGAGATTCTTTTTAAGGAGGGTAGGCTGTAACACCCCTGGTGTTTAAAGCATATAAGTGAGAGTGGTCAAACAAACTAAGGAACTATAAACCCTGAAACTAAATCACTAGTAGGAATGAGAATTATATATGAGGATTGTTAAGTTTGTACTCGTGCTTTGGTTCTTGAAATTTGAACCCAACAAAAACTTTTCTAGTACAAATCTAAACATCTTCTCTTACAAGTTGCACGACAAGACTCTAGATACATACTCTCGAGACGACGCATAAAAATCTCCTAAAAAGAAGTCAGAATTGGACGGCAAATTAAGTAATGTTTCTATGCCCCTAAAGGTCTTAAAGGACTAATGGCTCATAGGAAGTCAAACACATGAAATAATTCCAACTAAAGATATTAATGACCTTCTGAAGGCAAGGTTCTAATTTAAAACTTTAAATAAGAGTTGTGCACATCACAAACGTCTGATCAATATGAAAGGTTGTAGTTTCTTTTGTTTCAAACACCTTTCTTTAGGAAGGTACTTTCTAATTATAAAACCAAACCACTTTCTCAAATGGAAGTTGTGTATCTAAAAATGTCATTTGCAACCTTGGTGAGTTATGTGTAACTCAGAGGCTTTATCCACCAAACATAGGAAATCGAGTTGAAAGACCAACTTAACCATGAGATGAAAAACACGCGGCCACACACCCTTTTTAAGGGAGCACACTTCGGGCTATAAATAAAATAATATTTAGAGTGCTCCTAATGTTCTTAGTAAAATAATTGTTAATGATTTAATGTTAGGGTTAAACATTTGGACTAATAAAGCTTGCAGTCTAATCATGGCCTACATGTGACAATCTTGAGGTTTTAGTAATAAAATGAGATTTTATTCACAACATGAGCTTTCATAAAATACAAAGGATGTAAATTAATTAATATTTAATATATGTCAAGTTGTTAACGACATAATTAAAAGTTGATCATATAAAATAAATAAGCTTTTAACCTCCATGTATGTGTCCATGTTTTAACTTTAAGTTAAAATAAGATTTTTTACTCTCAAAATAAAAGGAGGTAGGACTTTAAATTGAAAACTCTCCTTGAGCAGCATACCTCTGATGTTTAGTGACACTATTGAAGGGTCTAAGAAAGGAGGGAGAGGTTAAATAAGATAATTAATAAAAGGAAGATAAGGCAAAACAATGGGGTTAGAATTCAGAAATTGACCAAAAATTCAAACTGAAATTCAAAAACAAAGGTCTGGTGACACCCAACTGAAATCTCAAGGCTTGGGTGCTGAACTTAAAAATCTCGGACCAAAGTAGTTGTCATCACCTACACCTACAGCCCTTCGCGACAACCTCGCCACGGCGTTCGTTCCGCTCGATGACCCTCGAGCGGGGATGTCCGTCACGATCGAGCTTAGCTCGGATGTCCGTCACGATCGAGCTTAGCTCGGATGTCCGTCACGATCGAGCTTAGCCCGTATATCCGTCACGATCGAGCTATGTCCGTGACGATCGAGCCTAGCCAGTAGTTTCAGTCACGATTCGAGGCCGCACGATAGGACCCTCGAGGCCCCGCAGTCCGTCACGATTCGAGGCCGCACGTTAGGACGCTCGAGGCTCCGCAGCCAAGCTCGAGGGGGCACTTACCCTCGAGCGACGTTCCGGCACGCTCGAGGCTCCGCGGCCAAGCTCGAGGGGGGCACTCACCCTCGAGTGGCGTTCCGACCATTCGAGGCTCGGAAAGCTCGAGCTTGCGGTTCAAGCTCGAAGCGCCGTAGCGCCTGGTCGAAGTGCCTGGTCCAAGCTCGAAAGTTGTGTCCCACACCTCAGACCCCAACTTTTAATTTTACCCGTTTCGAAGTTCAGTTCGAATTTTTGGAGAAAATTCGAATTTGAAATCGGAGCTCCACGGGCATGCTACAGTGCCCCTGGCGCGCGCTGCGCTGGCCGGAGCTCGGCCGCCACGTGGCCGGCGAGCGGCGCAGGCGACGCCGAGCTGGCCAAGCCGCGGCGGACGCTAGCGCTTGTCGCCTAGCTCTTGTCCGGCCACTCCCGAGCCATCACTTCGCCGCCGTCGCCTCGCCTCGCGCTGCGGAGCGCCATCATACGGTCGCGCGCCGCCGTGGCCGCACGCGCGCTCGCGCTGCGCCGAGCGCACTGCAGGCGGTAGAGTCCGTTCGCGTCGCGCCAAAGCCTCTGCTGAGGATCTCCACTTCATCACGCGATGATCTTTGACGCCCAACCGCGCGTGTGCGCTCTGTTCGAGCTCGCGCGCCATCAATGACGACCGCGACAGCCACCCACGCGCTCGCACGCTCCCGAGGCCGCACAGTGCCTCCCTTGCGTGCTCAATCACTCCACCAAGCACTCACACCCCTCCTCTCACTCGCTCACTTGTCCATTTCCACTTCCCCGCGCTCGCTCGGTCTTCTTCTTCCTCGCGCCGCGCGAACCGAGCCGAGCTTCTCCGAGAAATTCACCCTCCACACTCCACCATTCCCAAATTCGTCCCGCACGAAGCTAGCCCTCTACTCCAGCTCCATTTCCCCCCCACTTTCCCCAAGCTATTGTCGCTTCTCCGGCGAGAATTCGTGATTTCCCCCAAATCGCGATTTTCGGCCGCCGGAGCACCCGCACGTCGAGACCCTACTCCGAGCCGTCCCCGAGGTCAACCGAGCACGCCATTGGCTTCCTCGAGCTCCACTGGTGCTCTAGGACCCCTCGAACCTCGGCGAACGACCCCGAGCTCACCAGCGTAGAAGCCGCGGCGGCCGCGCCGCCACCACCTCGTCGCCGGCGCAACTCCGACCACCCCCGGCCTCCAAACCGTCCCCAAACGACTCGTGGTGAGCCCAGGATCCTTTTCCCCCACTTCCCCGTGCCTAGTTCGCCGTCGTTTGGCCGGCGCAACTCCGGCGAGAGCCGAGGGCCTTTCTTCATCGTCTTCGTTTGTCTAGGGGTCTCTGCGCAAAAGTTCAGGGACTCGTTCGCGAAGTTTTGAAAGTTCTAGGGTTCCCTGCGAAAATAGATTCTTAAAACTAGATTGTTTTTCCCGAATCTTGTAAAAACCATTAAAAATCGTACAAAAATCAGAAAAATGCACAAAAATATTCTCTGGATTCGTGAGAGCCTAAACTACAATCTCTATTAGACATGTTTATACTTTTGATGAACTGTTTTTGAGCTAAAATTCAAACTATGAAAATGGAAAGTAGTGCACCATTTCAAATCCAGAGCTCCGCTAGGGTTGAGCTTTGGATATGTTGTGTGTAGTGACTTTGGACAGCTTGTGTCCAAAGGGGACCTAAAAATATGAACTGTAGCTCCAGTTATAAATTAAAATGTGTTTTCTGTCTTTTTGCAGTGCAGAAATCATTAAAAATAATCTGTGCAGTGAAAAATCACCATTTTGCTCCAGAAGACTAAAAACTTGTTAGCACACATGTTAAAAACGAAAAACTTAATTTTTGCTCTGTTTAGGATAGCAAATAAATAAATATGTGCTTTTGGTTAGAAATTTATTGAGGATTACCCAAGGGTTATTTTGAGCCACCACTTGGCCAGAGCCCTCCTCATGCCTATGCTTAGCTTTGGTAGGAAAATCTCCTGAAATGGATAAACTTTTAATTTTATATGAATTTATTTCACTTCTGCAGTTAGCTGTTTGTTATATTTTTAATAAATTGTGTGTAGCTCAAAATTAGCTAAATTTTGGAGTGAACTTAGCTCTAATACTCCAGTAGCTGCCATAAAGTTTAGAGCTAAAAATGATGAACAGAAATGGAGAAACAAAACTGAGAAGGAATCTAGGTGGAAATTGATTTATATAAAAAGATAAAACCTTTTGGTTAATTAGTTAGAATAAAATGGATGGAATCTGAAATTCCAGAACAGCCACCCTAAGTTATGCATCTCATGTAGAAGGCGCCATCCCGGACGGCAACTACCACCTCATCCCCACAGACGAGGAAGAAGTCCCGGAGGAAGGTGCCGGTGCAGGATCGACCAACCCGGAGGCTAACCCCCAGTCCGAGCAAGAAGGCAAGCCCCGGAGCATAACCTAACTTTACCAAATTATGCACTTTGAATTCTCTATGTTTGTGCATTTACGTTTCAAGGAGTTGATTGAATACCTTAGCTGCACATTTCCTAGTACCTATGACTTGCAATACTAGTATGAAAGGATCGATAGAGCATTGCTTTAGGTCCGTTACAAGTCGAGTGATTTCCTGTCACTCGCGAGACATAGGAATTGCTTGTCTTTACTTATGTTGGAATCATAAGGATTGACGGGCGGGATGATAGATGTAGATCTCCCGTCCGTGTATGATAATTGATTTAAGGTCGAATGTGTGGTTGAGTGTGTCAAGTTTTTGAACGTACCACATGCATGCCGATGTATGGGGATCGGTAAGCCCGGTACCAGATTGAAGCAGCTAGGGCCGATAGCCATCTCTCCTTGGAAACTTTGTTTTCCCCTGCCGTACACTTGTGGATATATGCGTGAGACTGTGAGTGAAGCAGTAAACCTTTATCCTAAGGAAATGGACCCGGTTCCGAATTGTGGATCGATGGGAAAGGTTGGGAAATGCTTGTACCTTTTATAGCAAGCATAGTATCCGTGTATGTTGGGTTTCCCCTGGCCAGGTAGCAAAAATTCGGTTCGAACTGTCCGCTTCTCGCGGTTAATGAGACTGCTTGACCGCCCTGCTACATTGAGTAACAAGTGGAACTATGAGAATGATGAACTTGTTGTATGAAATAAATTGTACTGCACCACTTGTATGATTAGACAGGATGCTAATCTAGAATGGTTAAATCTACTAGAATATGATGCTAAAACTTGAAAGCAAGGACCTACTCTTAGTTGCTTTTTGGCAAACAAACCACCAGCCAAAAGCCTCTCATGGTCTAGATGTCGGTGATGTAGTTTTCACCCGACGGGTAAGCCTTGCTGAGTATTAGTATACTTAGCCTTGCTTGTGGCAATGATTTACAGGTACACCTTTGGATGTCGATGCTTTGTCTTGGCCTACCCAGGTTCCACCTGGCTGGCACATCGAATGGGTTCCGTCCTCTGCCGAGGATCGGGAGGAGTAGCATCGTGGCAGGCTTCAGCACGGTGTTATTGTATCGTCGTTAGATTATCTTCCGCTGCAATGAAACTTTTATTTCCGCTGCAATGAAACTTTTATTTCCGCTGCAAGACTTTGTACTCTGATTTAAATTCGAACTTGGCTTGTAATAACTTGTGATACCTATTTGTGTAAGTTAATTTGTGGAATGTTGTAATCTCTGGAACTCACCTTCGTGTGGGCGTGCTGTTGTTTCGATCGAGAAAAGAACGTGGTTAATCGGGTTTAATCCGACGGCGCTCCAGCTTATTCCGGATTAAGTGCCTGACTACTCGGTTAGTGGTCCCGGGGTACTTAACTTGGAATAATTTCGGAGTGGTCCGCCACAGCTGGCATCAGAGCCGAAACAGCGCACCGGAGAGAGCAACAGACCTTTAATAAACAATTTTGAATAAAACTTGCCAACTCGTGCTTCCGACGCGTTTTGCGAAGGAAGGTTATCTTAGGACCGCTAAGGATGTTACCTAGAGCGTGAAGCCTATGTGGGTTAAGGGATCACGATATGATAGGTGGCAAATAGTATATTATACTGACTTCCAGCACATTTCATTCTGTCATTTACTTTACGCAATGGTGGGCGCAAGGTACGGCGATTGCTGTAACGTACCACGGCACTATATGAAAATATAGTGGCGGCACATAGTCAATACGCTGTGATGGCGTATGAAAATAGAATAGGATGGTGGGCGCAAGGTACGGCGATTGCTGTAGCGTACCACGGCATCATATGCAAATATGATGGCGGCACAAAGTCAATACGCTATTTCAGTAGCGTATGAAACTGTCAATATGTTGCCTTGGTGACATATGAACATTGCCCGTTCAATGTTAAACGTTCGGGTGCCACCTCTATAGTGGGTGGTAATGAATGGAGACGCTTTCGTGAGTGCTGGCACGAAAGGTTGATTATACATGCTCCGGGATGGAATTTTCTGCAGGTACACTAACCACGATTCCGTAAGATGAACGGTTAGAAAAGTTCGGCTAGCTAATATAGGGAGAGACGAATATTGCCTAGCCACCGGCACTAACTTCGTAAGCCAAAAGTTATTGGCATGTGTGTTGGTGAGAACGAATAGGCCGCTCATGCATTGCATTTCACTGAATTAATATCGATTTTAACACATGACCAAATCGAACCGCCGTCAAAGAAATTGAAATCACAACCCAAAAATCCTGCTGAGAACAATCTGTTTGCACCCTTAATTCGAAACAGAAAACTCTGTCAAATGAAAAAGTGTTCAACATGAAAGTTGTCATAAATATTATGAAGTAAATGCTGGAGAAATTTCAACGAAAATGGTTCAGTAAAATTGGAGTTATGCTAAAAATGGTAACCCCCTGTCTGCTGGAAATTTCTGGGGACAGTAATTAAGAATTTGAATTTTTGCACCATCTTAACCTCAAAATTGAAGACGTGCTGAACAGTAACATTGTATACAAATATGTTAGGAACAATCTGGTGAAGTTTGGGAAATTTTGGGGTGTTAAATTTTTGGCTATGAATATTTTACTCACTGTCCAAAATCTGCCTTGTTTCGTCTCCTTCGTGCCGAATTCCATAATCTGACAAAGGAATAAGGAAACTAGAGTTATAGGCAGAATCATAGGGTTCGGTGTGCTGAAAATCCATCTAAACCGAGAAGCCTAGATTGAAGGTTTTGACCAACTTAACCACTAGATCCGCGTCCGAGATACAAAGCAATGTGTAGATTACCAAATTCCTACTACCTGGCCAAGGATAAGAAATTTTGGATGTTGGAGCTGGGAGCTATGAATTCTCTTCTACGGAAACACAATCTGTCCAGAGTAATTCTTCTTTAATTTTAATCTCTAATATCCTCCACATCTACGCTACCATAATAGACCTGTCCCAAAGTAAGGCAATATGACCTACTTCAATCCATTCTCTTTGTCCTATCCCTTTTAGACACTTGATCCGCTTATGAAATAGGAGGATGTAATGACTTAGGATCAGCACATGCTACCTCCTTGGGCGTAATCATTGAATTAATAAGTTAAGTTAAGGGTGGATCAAGGACTCTGAACTTAGAAGGAGTATATGGATATGCAATGACTTGAACCAATAATGTAAATGTGGGGGTGTCAAGTATAACAATGTCCTATTACATGATGTGTTAGGATCCGAACCCTTGACCTCCCTTATTGCTCGATTCCATACACCTCAACTCTCACATCTTGATTAAATTATTAACACTAACTCTCACATGCCCGCGTGATTTTGATCACCCGCTACTCTCGACTTTGGTCCCCTATACTCAACTACCTTGATTTCTTGATCCTTGAATCCTTGTTTTATTCTTGCTCAAGGAAATAAATATAAATGAGAACAAGACGTAAGTTGGGTCAAGGTCACATTTGTATGCATAAAGGTTATCCGTACCTTCTTCATACAATGGAATCATTCCGAGTAATTCATGTGCATGGGCATTGCATACCATTAACATGTCATTGCACCATGATAATCTTTTGGTACCTAACCACATGTGCATCTAACCCATGAATGCTTCTCCCTCCTGGTGTCAATTGGGTTGTCCCCTCTGAATTTATTGTGGTATTGTATTCCCTAACCTATGGTGCCGTGATGGAACCTAGGACCTCGTGTGTGCGCTGCAGCCACACGCTTGAGTCACTTGGAGCACGCTGGTATCTTGGTATGTGGGAATATGACCCACAAAGACCTTTATTGACAACCCGAATCGATACTTCCTTACTCTCACTAATTGTTCCGCAATGATGAATTTTAATTATGTGATGTAAGGTCTACTAACTTGCATCACGGCGTGTACATCATACTCTCATAAGCATATGCACCATACGCTCATGTGCATGTGTATCATATCATGTGCACCTCATCATGAACATGCCATGTATACCATGGTAAAGTGCTTAAGTTTGGCAATTTGACAATTAAGATAAAAATTTGAGCAAGAATTTCCCAAAAATTTCCATACCACACCACCTTTTCTAGGTGTATTCCCTCCTTGCCATAAGCAAATCTTTTATTGCCCCACTCTTCCTTTAGGCTCATCTTAGAATTTGGGCGGCAACCCCGTGTAACGTCATGCCATGATCGTTTAGTATGATGTGGGCTAGTTTTAAAAATCTTTTGGGCACTCTTATCATCTCATAACCTCGTTGTTCATTAACCATCCCTTTTCCTCTTAGGAGAATGCTAAAGAGTTTATTCCTTGTTCCTGATAATATAAAGGCGGGTAAATCATTGTTTAATTAAGACCTACAATTGGTTAAGCATCTTGCCCGTGACTATCTCCAGTCTCAAAGATCACCTTTGCCTTCTGTTTCTCCCACCATCACGTCAGGGTCTCAAGGGCCAGTTTAACCCCCCCATGTATCCGTGCTTCGTGTGCTCTGCCCCGTCCGCCAGTCCACTATCACCATCGTCGTTTTTCCCTACCGCGGCTGGCCAACGCTCCCCCAGTTGTCATCGTACCACCGTTCCGTCACCCAGGGAATCTCATTGCCGGCCCCTACCTCCTGCTGTCGACACACCACTATCACTACTCCGCTCCGGCCATCGATAAATGCAGCCTCTCCAATGGCTGCCATCACTCCAAGGTGCTCCACTTGAGTCACACCACTCCACCGCTCTCGCCTCTCTTCGGCGACCTCCACGGTACCCAAGCTGCCCATTCCCCACCGTGTCCTCCATTCTTTGACAAGCAAGCTCTGCCTCCAGCTTTTTGTAAAGCCACGAGGAAGTGCCCCTCCCGGCAACCACCTTGTCGTTTAACCAAGGTCTACGGCACCAACCTCACCGAAGAAGGAGTTCGAGCAGAAGTCACCTGAGGATTCCACAAGAATTAAGTCGACGAGTAAGGAAGATTTCGACTTTTTGACACCATCCATGGCTTGCCCTTTCTTTTCCCCGATTGGCCCTGAAGTTCATTGGACCATAGTGGTCTATTACTTTTGCCTTGTGTGCCAAATCTTGATGCTCTTAGCTTTCCATGTCTACATTCATCGCCCGCTCCCACATGAACAACGTTGATGTTGTATCAGAGATCCGGTATCAATTATCATCTCCAAGCTGTGAACCTGTAAGAACTTGGGTGCGTAGTATCTGCGTTTCTTTAACTAACACCTCTTTATTCTAATAAAATGTCCACCTTTCCTTCCTGTGTGAATCTCGGGACGAGATTCTTTTTAAGGAGGGTAGGCTGTAACACCCCTGGTGTTTAAAGCATATAAGTGAGAGTGGTCAAACAAACTAAGGAACTATAAACCCTGAAACTAAATCACTAGTAGGAATGAGAATTATATATGAGGATTGTTAAGTTTGTACTCGTGCTTTGGTTCTTGAAATTTGAACCCAACAAAAACTTTTCTAGTACAAATCTAAACATCTTCTCTTACAAGTTGCACGACAAGACTCTAGATACATACTCTCGAGACGACGCATAAAAATCTCCTAAAAAGAAGTCAGAATTGGACGGCAAATTAAGTAATGTTTCTATGCCCCTAAAGGTCTTAAAGGACTAATGGCTCATAGGAAGTCAAACACATGAAATAATTCCAACTAAAGATATTAATGACCTTCTGAAGGCAAGGTTCTAATTTAAAACTTTAAATAAGAGTTGTGCACATCACAAACGTCTGATCAATATGAAAGGTTGTAGTTTCTTTTGTTTCAAACACCTTTCTTTAGGAAGGTACTTTCTAATTATAAAACCAAACCACTTTCTCAAATGGAAGTTGTGTATCTAAAAATGTCATTTGCAACCTTGGTGAGTTATGTGTAACTCAGAGGCTTTATCCACCAAACATAGGAAATCGAGTTGAAAGACCAACTTAACCATGAGATGAAAAACACGCGGCCACACACCCTTTTTAAGGGAGCACACTTCGGGCTATAAATAAAATAATATTTAGAGTGCTCCTAATGTTCTTAGTAAAATAATTGTTAATGATTTAATGTTAGGGTTAAACATTTGGACTAATAAAGCTTGCAGTCTAATCATGGCCTACATGTGACAATCTTGATGTTTTAGTAATAAAATGAGATTTTATTCACAACATGAGCTTTCATAAAATACAAAGGATGTAAATTAATTAATATTTAATATATGTCAAGTTGTTAACGACATAATTAAAAGTTGATCATATAAAATAAATAAGCTTTTAACCTCCATGTATGTGTCCATGTTTTAACTTTAAGTTAAAATAAGATTTTTTACTCTCAAAATAAAAGGAGGTAGGACTTTAAATTGAAAACTCTCCTTGAGCAGCATACCTCTGATGTTTAGTGACACTATTGAAGGGTCTAAGAAAGGAGGGAGAGGTTAAATAAGATAATTAATAAAAGGAAGATAAGGCAAAACAATGGGGTTAGAATTCAGAAATTGACCAAAAATTCAAACTGAAATTCAAAAACAAAGGTCTGGTGACACCCAACTGAAATCTCAAGGCTTGGGTGCTGAACTTAAAAATCTCGGACCAAAGTAGTTGTCATCACCTACACCTACAGCCCTTCGCGACAACCTCGCCACGGCGTTCGTTCCGCTCGATGACCCTCGAGCGGGGATGTCCGTCACGATCGAGCTTAGCTCGGATGTCCGTCACGATCGAGCTTAGCCCGGATGTCCGTCACGATCGAGCTTAGCCCGTATATCCGTCACGATCGAGCTATGTCCGTGACGATCGAGCCTAGCCAGTAGTTTCAGTCACGATTCGAGGCCGCACGTTCCGTCACCCTCGAGGCCCCGCAGTCCGTCACGATTCGAGGCCGCACGTTAGGACGCTCGAGGCTCCGCAGCCAAGCTCGAGGGGGCACTTACCCTCGAGCGACGTTCCGGCACGCTCGAGGCTCCGCGGCCAAGCTCGTGGGGGGCACTCACCCTCGAGTGGCGTTCCGACCATTCGAGGCTCGGAAAGCTCGAGCTTGCGGTTCAAGCTCGAAGCGCCGTAGCGCCTGGTCGAAGTGCCTGGTCCAAGCTCGAAAGTTGTGTCCCACACCTCAGACCCCAACTTTTAATTTTACCCGTTTCGAAGTTCAGTTCGAATTTTTGGAGAAAATTTGAATTTGAAATCGGAGCTCCACGGGCATGCTACAGTGCCCCTGGCGCGCGCTGCGCTGGCCGGAGCTCGGCCGCCACGTGGCCGGCGAGCGGCGCAGGCGACGCCGAGCTGGCCAAGCCGCGGCGGACGCTAGCGCTTGTCGCCTAGCTCTTGTCCGGCCACTCCCGAGCCATCACTTCGCCGTCGTCGCCTCGCCTCGCGCTGCGGAGCGCCATCATACGGTCGCGCGCCGCCGTGGCCGCACGCGCGCTCGCGCTGCGCCGAGCGCACTGCAGGCGGTAGAGTCCGTTCGCGTCGCGCCAAAGCCTCTGCTGAGGATCTCCACTTCATCACGCGATGATCTTTGACGCCCAACCGCGCGTGTGCGCTCTGTTCGAGCTCGCGCGCCATCAATGACGACCGCGACAGCCACCCACGCGCTCGCACGCTCCCGAGGCCGCACAGTGCCTCCCTTGCGTGCTCAATCACTCCACCAAGCACTCACACCCCTCCTCTCACTCGCTCACTTGTCCATTTCCACTTCCCCGCGCTCGCTCGGTCTTCTTCTTCCTCGCGCCGCGCGAACCGAGCCGAGCTTCTCCGAGAAATTCACCCTCCACACTCCACCATTCCCAAATTCGTCCCGCACGAAGCTAGCCCTCTACTCCAGCTCCATTTCCCCCCCACTTTCCCCAAGCTATTGTCGCTTCTACGGCGAGAATTCGTGATTTCCCCCAAATCGCGATTTTCGGCCGCCGGAGCACCCGCACGTCGAGACCCTACTCCGAGCCGTCCCCGAGGTCAACCGAGCACGCCATTGGCTTCCTCGAGCTCCACTGGTGCTCTAGGACCCCTCGAACCTCGGCGAACGACCCCGAGCTCACCAGCGTAGAAGCCGCGGCGGCCGCGCCGCCACCACCTCGTCGCCGGCGCAACTCCGACCACCCCCGGCCTCCAAACCGTCCCCAAACGACTCGTGGTGAGCCCAGGATCCTTTTCCCCCACTTCCCCGTGCCTAGTTCGCCGTCGTTTGGCCGGCGCAACTCCGGCGAGAGCCGAGGGCCTTTCTTCATCGTCTTCGTTTGTCTAGGGGTCTCTGCGCAAAAGTTCAGGGACTCGTTCGCGAAGTTTTGAAAGTTCTAGGGTTCCCTGCGAAAATAGATTCTTAAAACTAGATTGTTTTTCCCGAATCTTGTAAAAACCATTAAAAATCGTACAAAAATCAGAAAAATGCACAAAAATATTCTCTGGATTCGTGAGAGCCTAAACTACAATCTCTATTAGACATGTTTATACTTTTGATGAACTGTTTTTGAGCTAAAATTCAAACTATGAAAATGGAAAGTAGTGCACCATTTCAAATCCAGAGCTCCGCTAGGGTTGAGCTTTGGATATGTTGTGTGTAGTGACTTTGGACAGCTTGTGTCCAAAGGGGACCTAAAAATATGAACTGTAGCTCCAGTTATAAATTAAAATGTGTTTTCTGTCTTTTTGCAGTGCAGAAATCATTAAAAATAATCTGTGCAGTGAAAAATCACCATTTTGCTCCAGAAGACTAAAAACTTGTTAGCACACATGTTAAAAACGAAAAACTTAATTTTTGCTCTGTTTAGGATAGCAAATAAATAAATATGTGCTTTTGGTTAGAAATTTATTGAGGATTACCCAAGGGTTACTTTGAGCCACCACTTGGCCAGAGCCCTCCTCATGCCTATGCTTAGCTTTGGTAGGAAAATCTCCTGAAATGGATAAACTTTTAATTTTATATGAATTTATTTCACTTCTGTAGTTAGCTGTTTGTTATATTTTTAATAAATTGTGTGTAGCTCAAAATTAGCTAAATTTTGGAGTGAGCTTAGCTCTTATACTCCAGTAGCTGCCATAAAGTTTATAGCTAAAAATGATGAACAGAAATGGAGAAACAAAACTGAGAAGGAATCTAGGTGGAAATTGATTTATATAAAAGGATAAAACCTTTTGGTTAATTAGTTAGAATAAAATGGATGGAATCTGAAATTCCAGAACAGCCACCCTAAGTTATGCATCTCATGTAGAAGGCGCTATCCCAGACGGCAACTACCACCTCATTCCCGCAGACGAGGAAGAAGTCCCGGAGGAAGGTGCCGGTGCAGGAGCGACCAACCCGGAGGCTAACCCCCAGTCCGAGCAAGAAGGCAAGCCCCGGAGCATAACCTAACTTTACCAAATTATGCACTTTGAATTCTCTATGTTTGTGCATTTACGTTTCAAGGAGTTGATTGAATACCTTAGCTGCACATTTCCTAGTACCTATGACTTGCAATACTAGTATGAAAGGATCGATAGGGCATTGCTTTAGGTCCGTTACAAGTCGAGTGATTTCCTGTCACTCGCGAGACATAGGAATTGCTTGTCTTTACTTATGTTGGAATCATAAGGATTGACGGGCGGGATGATAGATGTAGATCTCCCGTCCGTGTATGATAATTGATTTAAGGTCGAAATGTGTGGTTGAGTGTGTCAAGTTTTTGAACGTACCACATGCATGCCGATGTATGGGGATCGGTAAGCCCGGTACCAGATTGAAGCAGCTAGGGCCGATAGCCATCTCTCCTTGGAAACTTTGTTTTCCCCTGCCGTACACTTGTGGATATATGCGTGAGACTGTGAGTGAAGCAGTAAACCTTTATCCTAAGGAAATGGACCCGGTTCCGAATTGTGGATCGATGGGAAAGGTTGGGAAATGCTTGTACCTTTTATAGCAAGCATAGTATCCGTGTATGTTGGGTTTCCCCTGGCCAGGTAGCAAAAATTCGGTTCGAACTGTCCGCTTCTCGCGGTTAATGAGACTGCTTGACCGCCCTGCTACATTGAGTAACAAGTGGAACTATGAGAATGATGAACTTGTTGTATGAAATAAATTGTACTGCACCACTTGTATGCTTAGACAGGATGCTAATCTAGAATGGTTAAATCTACTAGAATATGATGCTAAAACTTGAAAGCAAGGACCTACTCTTAGTTGCTTTTTGGCAAACAAACCCACCAGCCAAAAGCCTCTCATGGTCTAGAAGTCGGTGATGTAGTTGTCACCCGACGGGTAAGCCTTGCTGAGTATTAGTATACTCAGCCTTGCTTGTGGCTATTATTTCAGGTACTGTGATAGATGTGGCAGTCGATGCATCACTTGGCCTACCCAGGTTCCTCCTGGCTGGCATGTTGAGTGGGTTCCGTCCTCTGCCGAGGATCGGGAGGAGTAGCACCATGGCCGGGCTTCATCGTGGTGTTACTATGTATCGTCGCTTAGATTTATTATTCCGCTTCAATGAACTCTCGTACTCTGATTCAAAATTTGAACTTGGTTTGTAATACCTTTATGGTACTAATTACGTATGATGAATTTGTGGAATGTTGTAATTTCTGGAACTCACCTTCGTGTGGGCGCGCTTGTTGTTTCGATCGTGAAAGTACGTGGTTAATCGGGTATAAACCGACGGCGCTCCAGCTTATTTCCGGATTAAGTGCCTGACTGCTTGATTAGCGGTCCAGGGGTACTTAACTTGGAATAATTTCGGAGTGGTCCGCCACAGCTGGTACCAGAGCCGAAACAGGCGTACCAGAGAGAGCAACAAACCTTAAATAAACATTTTGGAATAAAACTTACCAACTCTTACTTCCGCCGCACATTTGCGATCAAAGGTTATTCTTAGGACCGCTAAGGATGTTACATAGAGCGTGAAGCCTATGTGCGTTAAGGGATCACGATATGATAGGTGGCTAATTATATATTATACTAACTCCCAGCACATTTCATTCTGTCATTTACTTTTCGCAATGTGGGCGCAAGGTACGGCGATTGCTGTAACGTACCACGGCACTATATGAAAATATAGTGGCGGCACATAGTCAATATGCTGTGATGGCGTACGAAACTAGACTAGCATGGTGGGGCATAAGGTACGGCGATTGCTGTAGCGTACCACGACATCATATGCAAATATGATGGCGGCACAAAGTCAATACGCTATTTCATGAGCGTATGAAATTGTCAATATGTTGCCTTGGTGACATATGAAGCATTGCCCGTTCAATGTTGAACGTTCGGGTGCCACCTCTATAGTGGGTGGTGATGTATGGAAACGCTTTTGTGAGTGCTGGCATGAAAGGTTGATTATACATGCTCTGGAATGGTATTTTCTGC
>JACEFO010003253.1:0-24914 GCA_015342445.1 Digitaria exilis | reverse complement strand
CGCTACGAAGCCTTTACACAAGAATTCCTACATGTGTCCAGCACCTACGGTTCAACAGAAGACAGGTCTTCCGTCACTCGCACCACACTCCAACAAACAAATTCAGCAAACCAACAGGGCAGCACAACAAAAATGTAGTTTCAATCTAATTATTCAGCTTAAGACCAGAAGCCATATGGTGTTGTGGTTGTACGGTAATCCCCGGTTGGTTCTCCATGTCTCCAATAGCATGGTGTCTTGTATTAACATAACAAAGAATAACAATAATAAGGATATTCATCAATGTTGGATAGAACCATTCATGAACCAAAGTTAAGCATTAGCATAGCTACAGAACATAAAAGTAAACCAGGTGTATCAAGGCTTAGGTGTAAAAGACTAGTCATCCTTACATAGGACCCATCAATTAATGCATCGCGAACATGAATATAAACTTTATTGCCATGCAATGTGTATAGGTTCAAAGAGTATGCTGAGGGGGAAATCCACTTGCCTTCCTCAAAGTACTGCGGTGGCTCCTCCTCGTAGATTGATCTTGATCTTGATCTCCCTCGAACGGACCGTTCTCTACACGATTCGCACAAGCATTCAATCAATAAACGCAAAACAATACACCATACAACTTTCAAAGACGCAAAGGACGTGTATAGAGCTATTCTTGATGGAAGATACGATCGTGTGAGCGCAAAGATCACTCAAACGGACTTAAAACGGTCAAGATACGGCTAAAACAAGGTTTAGGGGCTCTTTGAGTTAAATCTAACTTTCCAGGGGCTTAAACAGAAGAAACCAGGGACCTAAACATAATTTTTGTATAAACAGGACTTTTGTGTAAAAAGACCAAACAGGACGGTGGGTTTGAATTTTAGAATGATCAGGGGCTGAACTGAAAGAAACAGGACCTAGATCTAATTATTTTGAACTGGCTTGGACTGCGGGTTGATTTCTATAAAACCGAGGGGCTTTTCTACAAAAAGTCACGGCTGACCGGTGCGGCTCGGTTGACTCGAGCCGGGCTCGATCTGAGCCGTTGGATCAAGATCTAGCGGCTGGAATAAAGGGACAACGCCGGCGACCCGGGCGTGACTGCGCGTGGCGGCGCCTCGCCGGAGTTGGGCGAAACTAGGGCTAGGAGGCTGAAGGACCGTGACACCCTAAGATGGGGGTGAATTAGGTGTCTCTAAAAACTAAGCCTCCAATTGCACATATGAAACCTATTTCAATTTCTATCTAAATGTGCTCTAGGTTTTCTCTATGTGTTGCTATCTCTACCGCTACAATGTTTGCACCCTAGGTCCAATCCTATACTAGCATGGCAAGTCTAGGAAAGGTAAATGCGGAAAGTAGTGCGAATATGAAATGCGGAAGATAAAGGATAGAAAAGAGCAAACTCCCGGCACGGTGATTTTTCCCGAGGTATCGGAAAGCTCACGAGCTTTCCACTAATCCTCGTTGTTGGAGCCCCTCTCAAAGGGAATGCCCGCGCAAGACCATAAACTCCCCAGTCGAGTAACTCCGTGGGTGACCACGGGACTTCCCCACGTGCAAGTGGGTCTCCCGCTCATCCCTCCCGGATACTCCTCGCCGCCTCCACTTGGTAGAGCTTCGGCCAAACGCCAAGGGTCTCTCCTCCCTTGCACAAGCACCGGCGGCCACTCCACAAACTCCGTTGGAGGGTCTCGCAAGACTACAAGCCCCGGATTTACAACACTTGGTGCGAGCAAGCACCGGTAAGCAAAGAGGTATGCAAACCTAGCTAAAACTCTAAGCTAAACACCTAAGAGATGCGCTAAAGGGTCTAGACTAGCACTGAGCACTTTGCTAATCACCTATATCTTATATTTAGCACTTTGGTGGATTGAGAACTTAAGAATGTGTAGAACACTTGCAATAGCTTCTCCCAGCTCAAGCACCTTCAAATGGCCGAGACAACCCATATTTATAGCCCCAACCAAAGGAACTAGCCATTGTATAGCGGTTGCACACTTTCTGGGTAGGACCGACTCATTCGGTGACCTTTCCATGCCACCACCGAATCAATTGGTGCTCACCAGAGCCGAATAGCATGTTCCAGGCATAAGGACCGACTAATTCGATGGGAGGACCGACTAATTCGGTGCCCTTGATGAGGTACCACCGAACCAATTGGTGGTAGGCCTTTCGCTGCCAAAAACGCCTTCCTCTGGGGGAGACCGACTCATTCGGTGGGGGACCAACTCATTCGGTGGGGTAGCACCGAAGCTTTCAAATGCTACTGTGCCTTATCAGCAGCACTGTTGAGAGCACGGTTTTGGCCGTTTTTACGTCATTTTTTCACCGATTTTCGTCCCGTTTTTTTGACACTTTTGTATGAGATAGAAGCACATTTCTAACCATTGCATAGCTAAAAACTCATCCACAAAAATCTACAAAAAAACATCTTTAAACACATGTTAGTTCAATGACTATGTTGTCAATCAATCACCAAAATCACAAACAATGGCCTAGGGCCATTTTCCTTACAATCTCCCCCTTTTTGGTGATTGATGACAACACAACCAAAGCAAGAGATAAATAATATTAAATTGAAAACAACCACTTGCTAGGATACTATGTAAGAGCAAGAACATATGCATTCAAGATACCAATTGAAACAATTATTTGAAATACTTGAAAGACTTGAGTTGATCATACCTTGCTCTTACCATTTTGACTAAAATCCCCCTTGTGTGGTCAATTTGGACATAAGGCTCCCTATTACTCCAATGCCACTTTTCTCCCTTTCTTGGACCAAATTTCTTGCACTCTCCCCCAAGCTTGAAATCTACAATCTCCCTATACTTGAGGTTCTTGCTTTCTTGCATCCTCCTCCTTAAGGTCGGCTCCCCCTTAAGGTGTACTTGCTTTGGTCACTAGAATTCTCCCCCTTTGGAATCAAACACCGAAAAGGAAGACATCAAATGCACAAGGGAGAGTTCCATAGAACATGAACCATTGAATGTGGAAGATATGAAATTCTCTGCCTTTGTCAATGAAGGTCATGAACATGAAACTTACATAACATAGACTAAGCTCTCCCTAAGAGTGTGCATATATATGATGGAAGATGAACCATATGCACAACTATTCAATCAAGACAAGATGAGGAGATTAATCTATATTATGCATTGAGATAGCTTATATGAATTGAAATGGATGATATCAATGAGAACAAAGATACCAAACGAAGGTTGTATCACTTGAAGATTAAGCTTTGCATATCTCCGGGGATCGTTCCAAAATGAGACTACACACATGATAAGCTTGCAAACAAAGTTAGTCTCAAAATCACAAACCATAACATAGCTCCCCCTAAATGTGTGCATACAAGCAATTGAATTACTTGTGAGAGACATGCACTAGTCAATAACAACATTAGGAGATATCCTATAGCTTGTAAATTTGGCACACATAATATATGAAATAAAATTCTAGGTGCCATTTTCCTACAACTAATAAACCATGCAAGTTGCTCATGGGTTAGAGAGAAACACAAGAAACTTGCCACATGAAAGAAAACTAGGCAATGTAATAGAATTGAGATATGAACAAGCAATCCTAGACATGAAAAGGAACTAGATGCTAATTGAAATTGCATGAACTTAAATCTAGTTACCTATGCTACCTTAGGAGGATTTGGGTATAGGATTTACCATAATTTCCAAATATACTCCAAATCTTTATAAGCTTGGCTCTTTGCTTGAATTGCTCTTCTCTTGTGGCCAAGCCCCAAATCCATCCGAGTCCCGCGGACTCTATGTTGCCTTTGGAACCCAAATCTTCTTGGAGCCCTTCATTGTAGCAATGATCTCCTTGGGCACCCAAATAGGTTGGTTCCACCCCTTTCTTTGCTTGTTGAGCAAGTGAGCCACCACCTTGTTATCTTTCTTCTTGAGTAGGTACGGTGTGCTCTTCTCCTTGTCAACCTTCAAATAGGGCTTGGTGTTGGGAGTGAATTTCTTCTTCTTTTCTTCCTCCTTCTTCTTCTTGCACTCATAGGACTTGTGGCCTTCTTCATGGCATGTGTAGCAAGTCACGGTTGCACCCTTCTCAAGCTTCTTCACCATCTTGGGACGGTTATCTGGAGAAGGTTGTTTCTTGCTCTCACTTGCCACCTCCTTGTTCTTGAGCCTTGCCAAGTCCTTCTTGAGCTTTTCTACTTCTTGCTTAAGCTCATCATTTTCTTGCACATTGAGCTCATCAATTGGTTCTACAACCACATTCTCAACACAAGTCTTATTGCAAGATGGTGAGCAAGATTTATCAACTAAATCAATGCAAGAAATAGATGCATCCACCATAGGTTTTTTAATGATAGGTGAAGTGAATGTATTGTTGGATGATGCTTGTTCAAGGACCTTAATTTTATTTGCTTGCTCATCATTGTGGTTTACCACAATTTTAAACTTTCGAACCAATTCTTCATAATTGGATGATGAGCTAGCCAATTTTTCCTTAAGATCCTTGTTTTGAGTTAGGAGCTTTTTAATAGCATCATCTTGAGAGCGAATGGTATCAACAAGCTCTTGAATGGAAAGAGAGGAGTCATCATCACTCACATTGCTATCATCGTCGCTATCACTAGCAACATTACCTTTGGCCATGAGGCACATATGATATGAGCTTGATGAGGCTTTTCTTGGTAAAGGCTTTCTTGGCTCGTCCAAATCACTCCACTTGCCGATGCTAGTGAGTGCTTGCTTCCTTGCCTTCTCCTCTTTCTCCTTCCTCTTGAGCTTGCGGGCTTTCTTCAACTCCTTTGCAAGGATAGGGCATGAATCCCGGAAGTGCCCCTTCTCACCACAATGATAGCAACCATATTTTCTTGCTTTCTTCTATTATTGGTGAAGACCACGTCTTGCATGGTGATGGGAACACCCTTGGAGTTGAGCCTCTTCAACATCCTCTCCATTTTCTTGACGAGCTCTTTGGATTCTTCATCAAGAGAGGCGTCGCTCTCATCATCTTCATCCTCTTCCTCTTCCTCTTCCTCTTCCTCTTCCTCTTCATCTTCTTCATCACTTTCTTCCTCTTCACTTGAGCTTGATGCTTCTCTTGAGCTTGAGCTTGATACATGCTTATGAGCTTTCTTCTTTTGCTTGGAAGATCTTTGCTTCTTCTCACAATCCTTCTCCTCCTCTTCTTGTTTGCTTGATGAAGCAATTTCTTGGCTTGAGGTAGAAGGTTCTTTGGTGATCTTGTTGGATAGCTCATAAGCCTTGATCTTGCCCAAAATCATGCTTGGGTCGGCATCCTTAAACTTCTCTTTCACGAATAGGTAAGTGACAAGGTTTCCATACTTCTCTCTTGGAAGGGCTTGGATGATTTTTCTTGAGATGTCTTCATTTGTCAACTTGTGCACACCTAAAGCATTTAGCTCATTGACAATAACATTTAGTCGAGAATACATGTCATTGACTAATTCATTAGGCAACATCTCAAAAGAATCAAATTTGCGCTTAATCAAGTCATACTTTTGATTGATCACATCACTTGTGCCATCATGAAGTTCCTTAAGCTTTTTCCAAATTTTATGGGCACATTTTTCATCATATACTTGATTAAACACATTCATGCTCAAAGATTCAAGAATTGAATTGCGAGCAATAGCATTGAGTTGCAATTCCCTCTCATCGGCCTTGGTGGGTTTTTCGGGCCGAGTGAGAGGTTGCATTCCATCATTTGTCACTCTCCAAACACCTAAACCTTTTGCTTCTAGATAACTTGACATACGAATATGCCAATAGGGGTAGTTAGTGCCGTCAAAGTATGGAGGCCTACCGATATCACTTCCTCCCTCTATAGATGTCATTTTGCTCGTCTAGCGGTGAAGCTAGAGGTCCAAATACGAGCCCTGGCTCTGATACCAAATGAAGGGACCGTGACACCCTAAGAGGGGGGGGGTGAATTAGGTGTCTCTAAAAACTAAGGCTCCAATTGCACATATGAAAACCTATTTCAATTTCTATCTAAATGTGCTCTAGGTTTTCTCTATGTGTTGCTATCTCTACCGCTACAAAGTTTTGCACCCTAGGTCCAATCCTATACTAGCATGGCAAGTCTAGGAAAGGTAAATGCGGAAAGTAGTGCGAATATGAAATGCGTAAGATAAAGGATAGAAAAGAGCAAACTCCCGGCACGGTGATTTTCCCGAGGTATCGGAAAGCTCACGAGCTTTCCACTAATCCTCGTTGTTGGAGCCCCTCTCAAAGGGAATGCCCGCGCAAGACCATAAACTCCCCGGTCGAGTAACTCCGTGGGTGACCACGGGACTTCCGCATGTGCAAGTGGGTCTCCGCTCGTCCCTCCCCGGATACTCCTCGCTGCCTCCACTTGGTAGAGCTTCGGCCAAACGCCAAGGGCCTCTCCTCCCTTGCACAAGCACCGGCGGCCACTCCAGAAACTCCGTTGGAGGGTCTCACAAGACTACAAGCTCCGGATTTACAACACTTGGTGCGTGCAAGCACCGGTAAGCAAAGAGGTATGCAAACCTCGCTAAACTCTAGGCTAAACACCTAAGAGATGCGCTAACGGGTCTAGACTAGCACTAAGCACTTTGCTAATCACCTAGATCTTATATTTAGCACTTTGGTGGATTGAGAACTTAAGAATGAGTAGAACACTTGCCAATAGCTTCTCCCAGCTCAAGCACCCTTCAAATGGCCGAGACAACCCATATTTATAGCCCCAACCAAAGGAACTAGCCATTGTATAGCCGTTGCACACTTTCTGGGTAGGACCGACTCATTCGGTGACCTTTCCATGCCACCACCGAATCAATTGGTGCTCACCAGAGCCGAATAGCATGTTCCAGGCATAAGGACCGACTAATTTGATGGAGGACCGACTAATTCGGTGCCCTTGATGAGATTACCACCGAACCAATCAGTGGTAGGCCTTTTCGCTGCCAAAAACGCCTTCCTCTGGGGGGGACCGACTCATTCGGTGGGGGGACCAACTCATTCGGTGGGGTAGCACCGAAGCTTTCAAATGCTACTGTGCCTTATCCGCAGCACTGTTGAGAGCACGGTTTTGGCCGTTTTTACGTTATTTTTTTACCGATTTTCGTCCTGTTTTTTTGACACTTTTGTATGAGATAGAAGCACATTTCTAACCATTTGCATGGCTAAAAACCATCCTCAAAAAATCTACAAAAATACATCTTTAAGCACATGTTAGTCCAATGACTATGTTGTCAATCAATCACCAAAATCACAAACAATGGCCTAGGGCCATTTTCCTTACAGAGGCTCTAAATCTCGCCGTGTTTGGCTTGGGAGAAAGCGGGGACAACGGGGAATCCGTTTTTAGGGGTTCTAAACAAAGGTTGAGAAGCGGAGGGAGCTTGTGACGTGCTAAGGCGGCTCGGCCATGGCGGCGGCGCGACACGACCCCGAGAGAGCGAGAGAGAGAGGGGAAAACGACTCGGCGGCTTCCTTACCTGCACGCGAAACTCGACGACAAGCTCGGAGCGGCTAGAAGGCGCTTGGGAGCTCGAAATCAAAGCGGCGGCTTGAAGCTAGGGTTTGAGAGGCGGAAGCTCGATTCGCGGCGCAAGCTGCGGCTTTGGGGTTTGGGGATTCAAGGGGGCTCGGGCGGCGGCTTATAAAGGCCGGAATCGCGCCTTGCGCAAGGGGAAACGAGGCGGAGACGGGTGGCGCTGGACTCGGCATTGAGTCCGTCTCGTCCATGGCGCGAGGAAGACGAAGCTGACAAGGAGGGCCCACTCGTCAGCGAGAGGAAGAGAGAAGGAAGAGAGAGCTCGGCTGGGCCGCGCTGGGCTGGCTACTGCGCGCGAGCTGGGCCAAGAGAAGGACTGGGCCGCGGTCGCGGATTGGGCCAGGAAAAGAAAGAAGCTGGGTTGGGCTAGAAAAAGAGATGAAAGAAGAAAGGTTTTAAACTTTAGTTTAAACTTTTGCAAACCTTTTCAAATTCCAAACCAACATTCAAAATATATGCAAATCAGCATGAATGCAACAAAGAATTTAATTGACTCTAATTTAAATGTTGTTTAGATATTTAAGAGCCAAAATTTTAATTTGCAAACTTAATATTTCCTAAATATTAAAACTAAGAAAATAGTTGTCTACATTGATTTTTATGTGATGAGCAAAATTAGGGTGTTACAAATCCTACCCCCCTTAAGAAGAATCTTGTCCTCGAGATTCGGAAAGATCATAGAACACTGAGGGAATTCTGCACTGAGCTCATCTCTCTTTCCCATGTAGCCTCATCCTTTGTATGGTGACTCCACTGTACTTTACACATCTTAATCACTTTATTCCCAGTAACCCTTTCTGTTGTCTCCAATATCTGGACTGGATACTCTGAATAGGTCAAATCATCCTTCACACTGAGTTCCTCTAACTGCAATTGCTCCTCTGGTACCCGTAAACACTTCTTCAACTGTGACACATGAAACACATCATGAACATCCGACAACTGAGCTGGCAACTCTAACTGATAAGCTACCTCACCCTTACTTTCTAGTACCTTGAAAGGACCAATGAAACGAGGTGATAACTTTCCTTCGACTTTGAATCTACGAAGACCTCTGATAGGTGATACTTTGAGATAAACAAAATCTCCAACTTCAAAGACCAATTCTCTCCTTCGTGTGTCAGCATAACTCTTCTGCCTAGACTGTGCAGTCTTGAGATTCTCCCTGATTAACTGTAGCTGCTGCTCTACATCTTGAAGAACTTCGGGTCCAAACACTTTACTTTCCCCAGTCTGGCTCCAGTACAATGGTGTTCTACACTTCCGTCCATACAACGTTCAAAGGTGACATCTTAAGGCTAGCTTGGTAACTGTTATTGTAGGAGAATTCTGCATATGGCACACTCTTATCCCAACTACGACCGTGTTTTAAAGCACACGCTCGAAGCATATCCTCCAGAATTTGATTAGTCCTCTCAGTCTGTCCATCTGTCTGTGGGTGATAAGCAGAACTAAAATTGCGTTGTGTACCCATTATCTCATGTACCTTCTGCCAGAATCGTGACGTAAACTGAGTACCTCGGTCGGACACTATTTTCTTCGGAACTCCATGTAGACACACAATCCTGGACATATACAGCTCTGCTAGCTTAGCACTTGTATAAGTTGTGTTGACTGGTATGAAATGAGCAGACTTTGTCAATCTATCTACAATAACCCATATGGAGTCATGACCATCACGAGTACGAGGTAACCCGACAATAAGTCCATACCAATTTCTTCCCACTTCCACTCTGGTACTCTCAATGGTTGAAGCAAACCTGCTGGACGCTGGTGTTCTGCTTTAACCTTCTGGCAAACATCACACAAAGCCACATAAGTAGCAACATCCTTCTTCAAACCATACCACCAATATTTCTCTTTCAAATCTTGATACATCTTGTACTTCCTGAATGAATGTAATAAGGTGAATCATGTGCTTCCTTCAATATGAGTTCTCGAAGCCTATCATTCTCCGGAACACATATTCTATTTCTGAACCAGACTGTTCCCTGTTCATCCTCAGTGAAATCCTCAGTTTTTCCCAAATGGATTAAAGCTCTAAATTCCTCGATCTTTGAATCTTCTAACTGTCGCTTCTTGATTTCTGGCTCTAACATTGACTCTACTTCCATGGTCACACCTTCTGAATGAGCACAGATACCCAAATTAAGTCGTTCCATCTCCCAACATAATTCTTGTGATATCAATCTCCCAATAACTGAGTTAACTTGACTCTTGCGACTTAGAGCATCTGCCACAACGTTGGCCTTCCCAGGATGATATTGAATATCCAAATCAAAATCGTTGATTAATTCTAGCCATCTGCATTGCCTCAAGTTAAGATCCTTCTGGGTGAAGATATACTTTAAACTCTTATGATCAGTGAAAATTCGACACCGTTTTCCAACCATGTAGTGCCTCCAAATCTTCAATGTATGAACAACTGCTGCTAACTCCAGATCATGAGTGGGATAATTCTTCTCATGTTTTCTCAACTGTCTAGAAGCATAAGCCACGACTCTGCCTTCTTGCATCAACACACATCCGAGTCCACGTTTGAAGCATCACAGTACACGTCAAACCCCTTTTGAATATCAGGTATCACTAACACTGGAGTAGTGGTCAATTTCTTCCTTAACTCTCAAAACTCTGTTGGCAAGCATCATCCCACTTGAATTTTCGTCCCTTTTCTAACAACAGCGTCATAGGTTTTAGCATTTTGGAGAAGCCTTCAATAAATCTGCGATAATAACCTGCCAATCCGAGAAAACTTCTGATTTCTGCAACACTCTGAGGTGGCTTCCAATTCAACACATCCTGCACTTTACTCGGATCTACCATTATTCCTCCATCGGTGATAACATGTCCAAGAAGAGAAACTTCCTTCAGCCAGAACTAACATTTACTGAACTTGGCATACAACTGATGCTCCCGTAAACTTCTACAATACTAGCCTCAAATGCTCCTCATGCTCTTCCTCATTCTTGGAGAACACCATGATATCATCAATGAATACCACCACAAACTTGTCAAGATACTCCATAAATACCTTGTTCATCAGATACATAAAGTTTGCAGGTGCATTTGTCAAACCAAACGACATCACTAGATACTCATAAAGACCATATCTACAAGTGAACGCAGTTTTAGGAATATCCTCCTTCCGAATCTTCACTTGATGATAGCTGAACGCAAATCAATCTTGGAGAATACTTTTGCACCTCTCATCTGGTCGAACAAATCTTCAATTCTAGGGAGCGGATACTTATTCTTGATAGTCACCTCATTAAGAGCTCTGTAATCAACACACATTCTTCTAGTACCATCCTTCTTATCAACAAATATAACAGGGGCTCCCCATGGAGACGAACTAGGCTGAATATAACCCTTAGCTGAAAGTTCATCTATCTGTTTCTTTAATTCTGCTAATCTTTAACATCCATTCTATATGCTCTTTTTGAAATAGGTGCAGTACCAGGTACAAGTTCAATGATGAACTCAAAGTCCGGTCAGGCGGCATACCTGGTAAATCATCAGGAAAGACATCCAGAAATTCCACACGACTTTGATATCCTCCAGTGACTCTCCTTTCAACTGATTGATTGTTTCTTCTTTTCGAACAACTGGTCTCATCTAGAACTCCATTCGTCTCCTTGTGGACTTGTGAATAACACTGACTTCTTGGCACACTGAATAACTCTGAGCTCCCAACCAATCCATTCCCAGAATAATGTCAATGGCGTTGGACCTCAGGATAACCAGATCTGATTGGAACTCTCTCCCCCATAATAATAAGCGGAACTTGTGAACACATATGTGTAGCTCTCATTTCACCACCCGGAGAATTAATTAACAGGGGGGTTTGCATAAGACTTCTAGGTAATTTAATTTTAGCAACAAACTTTTCAGTAACAAACGAATGCGATGCTCTAGAGTCAAATAAAACTGTAGCAGGTTCTAAGTAAACGAGAAACGTACCGAGCACCACATCATTGGCTTCTTGTGCAGATTCAGCCGTCACGTGGTTCACCCTTCCACGTGCGAAGTTCTGTTGTCCCTTGTTGCCCTGCTGGGAAGAAGGTTGAGCGGATCTCTGGCCATCGCTCCTCTGAGCTTGGGGTGTCTGGGGGTTACGCTTGGGACAATTGTTAGCATAGTGACCCATATCACCACATTTGAAGCAACCATTGGGTGGTACTGGCGTGACTGGATTGTTGGTCCATACTGGCGAGGTGCCATTGCCAGAACGATTCTGCTGCTGGTTAGGAGTACGGGGTGCCTACTGAGGATACCTCTGAACCTGTTGACCAGAATGTTGTATCTGTTGTCCCTGTTGGTAATGTCCACTATTACCTCCTGAGCGATTCTGGAAACCTTCTGAAGAACTATAGCGAGGACGAGTGTTGCTTGTCTGCCCTGATGATGATGACTGGAACTTCCTCTTCCGCTCACTCAGCTCCTTACATGTATTCTCACAACCAATGGCCTTGTCTAACATTGTCTGGAAGTTAGGGAAGGTGTGAGTTTGCAGCTGGTACTTGATAGGTCCAATCAAACCCTTCAAGAAACGACGTTGCCTCTTTGCATCAGTATTCACATCATCAGGTGCATAACGGGATAGCTGAGTGAATTTATCCCGATATTCACACATGCTCATGCTTCCTTGCACCAATGCACGGAACTCCTCCTGTTTTAGATCCACCACACCTGCTGGGATATGGTGTGTGCGGAAAGCATCTGGAACTGCTGCCATGTGATGGTGTCGGGAGCGTTATGCGCATTAACGTACGCATCCCACCAATCAGCTGCTGGGCCTTCCAATCTTTCTGAAGCATACAAGACCTTCTCACGATCAGTGCACTGAGCATATCTAGCTTCTTTGCAACATTCTTGAGCCAATCATCAGCATCCAATGGATCTGCGGAGTGAGAGTAAGTAGGAGGATGCTGGCTCAGAAACTGCCTGTGATGATCCCTGGGTGGTTGGACTGTTTCTGGTGGCGGTGGTGGCTGCTGGTTCTGCTGTGCCTGCAAATTGGCCACTGTCTGGGTGATGCTGCTGAATGAGTTGCATCTGGGTTGCCTAGGAACTGCTGCATTGCGGGATCCATTGCGGGTTGGGGCGGTGGTGGAGGGGGTGCTTGATTCTGCTGGTTCACCACGTGATCACGCCTCTGACTAGGAACGTCTCTACCTCCTCCGGTCCTGGTGTTAACCATCTGAGTGTTAGACAGATATGATTCAGAGAATGACAACTCAGATAGACAAGAGTAAAGGAAAAACACTCTACTGCGAGAGTATAAGATAGCATTGAAGTTAAGAAGAAAGAACAAAGTAGATGAAAGTCAAATATTCATCCTCACTCAGATTCTGTCCATCCTAAATATTCATCCATAACTGTCAATTCGTGCACCCACAAATTATACAAACTTCCAGAACAATACTCATAAAGCTATGAATCCAACCCAACTGGAATCACCTCAATCGGACCTCTGAAACTCCGGATACAAAATAATCAAGCTGCCTGTGTCCAGCTGGAAAAACAGATTCTGTGCCTGAAACCTTTTGGTGTGTTTCTCCCGATACAGATTTCCAAAAATTATGGAAAAATCATAGAAAATTCTCATCAAATTCTGAAACTAACCCCACTGGTTTGAGGTCAAACGGATCTGTGTAGCTCTCGAAATCATCAAACAGTACTGCTGTGTCAGATGTCAGCGCGAGCAGATTTCAGCATAAGGGACAAGGATGCGGGTATACTTGAGATAGATAAGAGACTAAGAGTAAGGATAAAAGGGGACAGAATTAAACCCAACTAATATTTTATTATTATATATATATATATATATACTAGTTGTGGTCATCACTCCACAACAAAAAAACTCACAAACAAAGATGCCAACTCACACATTTGTCCAAGCAACAGCATTAAACAACGACCGACCTCACAAAACCGTACTAACGATAACTTACAAAAGAAACCTAAAGATAACCTATTCCCTAAACTGTGTGATGGAGGAAGGGGCTCCATAGCGAAGCTTCTTCCGAGGCGGGGACCAAGCATTAGCCATCCTCTCATCATCATCATCTTGACCTTGTTGCTCAGCAAGCTGTTCTTCGAGTTCTGCAATCCGCTCCTGGGCTTCGGCAAGTTCATTTATAACACCTTCCAAATTAGTATTCAGTGCTGCAGTGACTTGGGCAAGAACATTGAGACGAGGATCTGCTGTTGGTCCTCCTCCCACTACAAACGGTTTGCTCAGTTCCTGGACGGCGACGAGGCAGGTGACGGTACTCTTGCGAGACAGATTCTTCTGGAACTAGTGGCTGATAGATGTCACTGCCTCCTGGCGGCGTCACTAACTGCAGCTTCATAGGAAGTATGGAGAAGACTCGACTCATGAATAGACCAAGTCTTGAAGCGAGAGGCATTCTCCATTTGCTCCCTAACATGAACCTGAGTATGGTAATACTCCTGGTAGTTCGAAGCAGAACTGTAAGTGGTCATGTAGAGTGGCCTGGTGTAGTTGCCCAATGCCTCCAGAACATCTTCAAGCAAGAGTGGGAAAGCGCCTAGCTCTGTTATTGAAGTGATCATCTCCACCTTGGGCTCTTCTTCATCACCCTTTTCATCATCATATACTTCATCACCCTCATCTCAGTGCCATCTGGATTCCCTTCAACATTTGCTGTGGGTAACGCAGGGATCAGTTACATCTTCATCATCGGATAGGCACACCCACACAGGATCTCCTTGCACATCCTCATCCATCTGTGGTGTAGGAGGGGCTGGCTGCGCTGGGTCAGACTGGAAGCTCTTGGCCATCTAATCATAGAGAGAACCTTAGTAAAGATAATTGAATAGAGGCAAAGGTGACCAAAGAAAAGAGAAGAAGTTCAAAGAATTTTAACTACTAAAATAAGACCTCTAAAGAAACTGACTTGGCTTGCTAATATAAATCCTTACTTCGACCATTCTAACTAGGCTAGCGTCCTACAGTCAGCACGGCTCTGGTACCACTCTGTCATACCCGGTTTTAGAAAGAAAACCGAGTACATCTCATATGTGCGCCAGGATCAAATTACACACATATGATAGACCGTGAGTGAATAACAGAAACAGTACTCAAACGAATATTTGATAAGTAAAGTATTAATTAAACTCACGACTAAGGCACAAAGGCCAAATTAATCTGGTTCACACGATAACTAAAGACGATAACTCCAAAAGCATTCCACAGGCATCTGACTGGTGGAACACACGCCTAGAACTCATCAAGATCGCTGAGGTACTCCGCTCCATTATTACCTTCTGATCCAATATAAGCAAGGATGAGTACACTTATGGTTGGTACTCAGCAAGTGGGGGAAAAATGCAAGCTATCAAGGAGAGGCTTGGTTTATAGCGGTCAGCATTTTAGTTGGTCAAGTTTTATTAACAAGCAACTATTTACTAAGATATAAGTATATACGACCCCATATTAACAATAAGTAAGCATAAAATAAATCATAAACATAACCAATAATATATGCATGCAATGATTTGATTTCATATTCCGATAGATTAATCACGTGAGGGTCCAGGCCGTTCATGACCGCGAACACGGCTGTTATAACAGTTTTACACTCTGCAGAGGTTGTACACTTTTACCACACATTCGGGTAAAAGCTCCGAAGAACTTTAGACCCAACCATGCAGTGCGGGCCAGGCACGTACCACACTTCTGAGGTATGACTGCATAGGGACGCTACGAAGCCTTTACAAAGAATTCCTACATGTGTGCTTGTTCCCAGCACCTACGGTTTCAACAGAAGACAGAGTCTTCCGATCCCGCACCAACACATCCACAAACAAATAACAACCCAACAGGCAACACAAACACAACATGTAGTTCATCTAATTATTCAGCTAAGACCAGAGCCATATGGTGTTGTGGTTGTACGCTAAATCCCGGGTGGTTCTCTATGTTCCAATTAGCATGGTGATCTTGTATTAACATAACAAGATATAACAATAATAAGGATATTCATCAATGTTGGATAGAACCCATCATGAACCAAAGTTAAGCATCTAGCATAGCTACCGAACATAAAAGTAAACCCGGTGTATCAAGGCTTAGGTGTAAAAGATTAGCCATCCTTACATAGGACCCATCAAATTAATGCATCGCGAACATGAATGTAAACTTTATTGCCATGCAATGTGTATGGGTTCAAAAGAGTATGCTGAGGGGGAAATCCACTTGCCTTCCTCAAAGTACTGCGGTGGCTGTGGCAGACCACTCCGAAATTATTCCAAGTTAAGTACCCTTGGACCGCTAATCAAGCAGTCAGGCACTTAATCCGGAATAAGCTGGAGCGCCGTCGGATTAAACCCGATTTAACCACGTACTATCTCGATCGAAACAACACGTGCGCCCACACGAAGGTGAGTTCCAGAGATTACAACATTCCACAATTTCATCATACATAAATAGTATCATAAAGTTATTACATACCAAGTTTGAAATTTAAATCAGAGTATCAAAGTTCATTGCAGCAGAATAATAAGTTCATTGCAGCGGAATAATAAGTTCATTGCAGCGGAATGATAAACTAGCGACGATGCATAGTAACACCATGATGAAGCCTGCCATGGTGCTACTCCTCCCGATCCTCGGTAGAGGACGGAACCCACTCGACGTGCCATCCAGGGGGAACCTGGGTAGGCCAAGTAATGGCATCGACTGCCGCATCCATCACAGTACCTGTAATAAAAGCCACAAGCAAGGCTGAGTATACTAATACTCAGCAAGGCTTACCCGTCGGGTGAAAACTACATCACCGACTTCTGGACATGAAGGCTTTGGCAGGTGGGTTTGTTTGCCAAAAAGCGACTAAGGATGGATCCTTACTTTTACGGTTTTAGCATCAAATTCTAGTAGAATTAACCATTCTAGATTAGCATCCTTGCTAAGCATACAAGTGGTGCAATACAATTTAATTCATACAATAAGTTCATCATCCTCATAGTTCCACTTGTTACTCAATGCAGCACAGCGGTCAAGCAGTCTCATTAACCGCGAGAAGCGGACAGTTCGAACCGAATTTTGCTACCTGGCCAGGGGAAACCCAACACACACGGACAATGCTTGCTATAAAAGGCACAAGCACTTCCCAACCTTTCCCATCAATCCACAATTCAACGCCGGGTCCACTTCCTTAGGATAGAGGTTTACTGCTTCACTCACAGCATCACGCATATATCCACATGTGTACGGCAAGGGAAACAAAAGTTTCCAAGGAGAGATGGCTATCGGCCCTAGCTGCTTCAATCTGGTACCGGGGCTTACCGATTCCCATATATCGGCATGCATGTGGTACGTACAAAAACTTGACACACAGAACCACACGTTCGACCTTAAATCAATTATCATACACGAACGGGAGATCTACATCTACCATCCCGCCCGTCCATCCTTATGATTCCAACATAAGTAAAGACAAGCAACTCCTATGTCTCACGAGTGACAGGAAATCACTCGACTTGTAACGGACCTAAAGCATTGCTCTATCGATCCTTTCATACTAATGTTGCAAGTCATAGGTACTAGAATTATGCAACTAAGGTATTCAATCAACTCCTTGAAACGAAAATGCACAAGCATAAATAAATACATAGTTGCACGAATTGAAAGTTAGGTCATGCTCCGGGGCTTGCCTTCTTGGGCTAGTTGACTATTAGACTCCGGGTCGACCGCGACTTCGCTGGCACCCCCTCTCGGGGATTCCTTCTTCGTCGGCGGGGATGAGGTGATAGATGCGTCCGCAAGAGCGCCTTCTACATGAGATGCATAACTTTATAGTGGCTGACTAAGTGATCTAAAACCAAGGCCTTGAAGGCCATATTCACCTAGACATGCTAGTGTACTTCTCTTTTTTTATAAGTTAACAAGGCGTGTGGTGCAAAGCTTAAGCTTTCAAGAAAAGAACTCGGCTGATTATCGCGGATCGAGTTCTTTTCGACAAAAAGAACCCTGCTGGTTGCCGTGTCTGGGTTCTTGTCGAAAAAGAACCCTGCTCGGACAGGAAAAGAACTCTGGGGACATTTCCTACGAGTCACAGGGTTGATTCTTCAAAGAACCCTGGGGACATCTCCTACGAGTCACAGGGTTGATTCTTCAAAGAACCCTGGGGACATCTCAAACAACCCATTTCTACTCTAGTTTTCTTCTCATTTTTATTTCTCTGTTCCTGTTCATCCTTTTTATCTACAAACTTTATGACAGCTACTGGAGTAGAAGAGTTAGGCTCACTCCAAAATTTAGCTAAAACTGAGCTACACAGAATTTATTAAAAATAGTATAAACTGCTGCTTAAAGAAACAAGATAAATTCATATAAAATTGAAAATACCTTCAAATCAGATAATTTTTGTACCAGAGCTAGTCATGAGTGCAAGGAGGGCTCTGGCCAAGTGGTGGCTCAAAATAACCATTGGACAGTTCTCAATAATTTTCTATCCGAAAACATACATCTATTTATTTGCTAGTCTAAACAGGGTCAAAAAAATTAAGTTTAGCATTTTTTCAGATGTGCTAACAAGTTCTTAGGCCTCTGGAGAAAATAGTGATTTTTAGCTGCATGGATTATTTTTAATAATTTCGGGACTGGCTAAGACAGAAATCACAAATTAATTCATAACTGAAGCTACAGTCCATATTTTTTAGGTCCCCTTTGGACACAATGTGTCCAATGTCACTGTAAATAACATATCCAAAGCTCAGCCCTAGCGGGGCTCAGGATTCGAAATGGTGCACAAGTTTTCTAATTTCACCGTTTGAATTTTAATTCAAAAACAGTTCACCAAAAAGTATATACATGCTAACATGAGATTGGAGTTTACAATCTCACGAGTCCAGTGAGTATTTTTGTGCATTTTTCTGATTTTTGTATGATTTTTGGTGGATTTTACAAAGATTTTGGGGAAAGGTTTAAACCTTAAGAATCTTTTTACGTGCCGACCCCTGAATCTTTTGAAAACTTCGCGAACAGGTCCTGCCTTTTCACTAGGAATCCTGTAAAGAGGAAGAAGATGAACTCGGGTCCTTGGGCTCGTCGACGGCGTTGCGTTGGCCAAACGACGGCGGGAGAGGGTTGGAGAAGTGGGGGAAAGGACCAGTGCTTACCGCGAGTCGAATGGTGGCGGTTGGGAGGCCGGAGGAGGCTCGGAGGTCGCCGGCGACGTTCGGTGGCGGCGCGGCCACCGTGGGCTCGATTCCGGCGAGGGTGGTGGTTGTTCGCCGGGGTTGGAGGGGTCCGTGAGCACCAGTGGGACTTGGTGAAGCTATTGGGATGCTCGGTGAACCACGGGGAGCGCTCAAAGTGGGTGCTCGACGTGCGGGTGCTCCGGCGGCCGGAAATGCGGATTTGGGGGAAAATCCGATTTCTCGCCGGAGGTTTGGGATAGCTCGTGAGAAGTGGGGGAATTAGAAGCTAGGGAAGTGGTCTAGCTCTGTGCGCGAGGGATTTGGAATGGTGGAGGGACGAGGACGGAATCTCACTCGGGACTCAAGCTCGGTCCGCGCGGCTGGAGGTTGAAGACGACGTGCTCGAGCGCGGGGAGGAGGGGAATGGTTGAGTGCGAGCTGAGAGAAGTGGTGAGGGGCTCGGTGGAGTGCTTTGGCACGCTAGAGAGTAATGAGCGGCCTTGGGAGCGCGCGCGAGGGACGACGGGTGACGCGACGCGCCATTGCTGCGTCCTGAGCTCGAACAGAGCGCGCGTTGCTCGATTGGGCGAGGGAGATTGTGGTGTGGGCGCTGGGGATCCTCCACAGTGCTCCTTGGCGCGTAGTGGGATGGAATCCAGCGCGGAGGGCTCTGCATGCGAGCGCGGCGACGGCCACGGCGGTGCTCGGCTCGCCATGATGGCGTTCCGCGCCGCGCGCGGTGGCCAGAGCACTGTGGCGCAGGAAAAGACGGTCAGAGCGTCAGGGGCGTGCGACAACAAAAGGAACCTGCCGCCGCAGCTCGGCTGGCCTGGCGCTGCCTCCGCCGCACGCCGGCCCACGTGGCGGCCAGACTCCGGCCGGAGCAGAGCGTGCCAGGGGTGAGCTGGCAGCCCCGTGGAGCTCCTTTGCCCCTTTTGAATTTTCTCCAAAAAATTTGAACTGAACTTTGAAAATGTGTAAAAATAAAAGTTGGAGTTTGAGATATGGAACACAACTTCCTTTTTGGTGTGAACTTGAAATTTCAAAATTTTTCAAGCTCGAACAAGCAATTTCAAACATGTGTTCGAGAACTGTTTTTGAGTTTTGAGGGGCTTAACTGCAAATTTTGAAAAGTTCCCAACAGTGACTAGGCCTTGCCATTCTGACAACAACTTTTATTTTTGGAGATTTTCAAGTTAATACAATTCTTGAGCTTTCACCTTGGGTGTCAAAACGACCTTTGTTTTCGAAATTTCAATTTGAGATTTTGGGTCCGTCCGGAGTTCTAACACCATGTGTCTCCTTTTAATGACATTTTAAGGTGGCTTCCAATGTAATTGACTCAGAGATGTCAAGCCTACCCCCTTGAAGCCATATCGCACCTAGATTCGATGTCTTATGAACAGGTGGGAAAAAGGTACCTTGGTCTAAGAAAGGATGTCGTGGAAGTTCTTCTCAAGATAGTCTCGGTTTCCCACATGGCTTCATATTCGGAGTGATGACTCCACTGAATTTTTGTTACATTTTAGGGTCTTCTTCTTGTTTTCTCTCTTTCTCCGAGGATCTTGATGGGATGTTCATCATAGGAGAGATCCGGTTCAACCGAGAGTTCTTCTTGCTCAACAACCTCGGTTGGAACACGAGACACTTCTTGAGTTGGGAGACATGGAATCATCGTGCACGGCGGAGAGGCTCTCGGGAAGCTTCACAACGGTATAGACCGTCCACATTGTTGAGTGATTTCATACGGGCCAATGTAGCGAGGTGCAAGTTTTTCCTTTTATGCAAAAGCTTACACCTTGGTGGGGGAGACTTGAGATACAACGTGTTGCGGCTCGAACTGAAGGGCCCTTCCACCGTTGATACAAAGTAACTCTTTTGCCGTGATTTGCGGTTCAAATTTGGATGATCCTAACCTTTTCTTCCGCTTCCTTCACAAGGTCAGGGCATATGTGTACTCTCGCCTGCTGGGACCAACACAACAGTGTCGGACATCTTCTACCATACAAGGCTTCGAAAGGTGCCATTTTAAGACTGGCATGGTAGCTGTTGTATAGGAGAATTCAGGCCAGAGATAGGCATTAAGTTCCCAATTCTTCCCGTAATGGATAACAAGCTCGAAGCATATCCTGAAGTATTTGATTTACCCTTTTCGTCTGCCCATCGGTTTTAAGGGTGATATGCCGACTACGGATCAGTTTTGTGCCTACGGATTAGTTGCAATTGTTCCCAAAAGCGTCAACAAATTAAGTACCACGATCTGATATTATCGTCTTGGGTACACTACAAACAAACATCATTCCAAATAAATCTCTAGCGTACCTCTGTGGTATGAAATGGTATTACAAGTTTGAAATGTACAGTCTTGGTTTTTAATTCCACAATGTACCAAATGGAGTACATGCTTGAGGGGTTCTGGGAAGTCCAACAATGAAGTCCATGCTGATATCTTCCACACTTCCATCTGATTTTAGGTAGAGGTTGAAGGTGCCTGCTACATTCAAGTGGCAGCCTTTACCCGCTGACACGTGTAAGATTCTTACACATACGGCTGGCAACCTCTAAACTTCATCCTACACCAACCTTATCAAACCAGTCCCTGGTTTTTGCGCAAGAGGAATGGATAGAACTAAAAGCAGGGATGTGCTTGAGGTGGCAACGTAGTTCCTTTTGGGTTCGGTCGTGGGTTGTATACGCGGTCCGAAACTGACGGCGAACTGGGTCGTGGCGGATGTGGGGGGAAATGGAGAGGACCTGCTCACCGCGAGTCGGTTTGAGGATTATAACGTGTCTCGCTGCCATTGGACTTCAAGGATTTCGTCGATGAAATTAGCGGGTTAAACCGTCGAACGTATGAGCTGGCTGCCTCCATAGTCTCTTTTGGATGTTGAGCTCAGCGGCTGATGGGATCATAACCTGCTGGCTGTCAGCTTAAGATCTGCGCTCGGAAAGGGGCAATGGTCGAGGCCTTGCGCGGAGGAATGCTACAGTTGTAGCTTCACGTGGTGACTGATGGTGCGACCACTAAGGTCATATGTCGTCTCGCGAACCGGGGGTTGGCCGAGAATGGCCGGCGCTCAATATTTACGCCAATGTTGATGACGTAAACGAGGGGTTTGAGGCTCTTGTGGTCAGAGGATCAGCAATCCATAGTCGGCCCGTCAATGGTGCCTCCATATCTTGCGAAGCATGAATAGTCCGATGGCGCACGTGCGCGAAAGTGATGGGACCTCTCATTTAGGGTGTTTCGCATGGTGGATTTGGCGTCGAGGCAGTGCTAGCTATAAGCAATGACTCGGTTCTGATTGAGCGAGCACGTCCAACTTACGGTGCGGAGGCATCGCAATAGAACATTCTAGATGTTAAAGTGGGATCGGGTTCGCAGCTAAGATATGGGGGCTGTGGTAAAGTGCCGGTCGTCGAGGTGTGACAAAGGCTTTCCTCGAGTTGTCACTCAAGAGCGTTTTGTCCTGCCCTTACGTCTTATAGAGAGCGTCTCGTCATGGGTTTCGCAATCGAGAGAAGTCCGGAATATAAAGCGAGCGCGATAGTAACCGGCTAAACCCAGAAAACTCCGAATCTCGTGGACAGAGGTAGGTGGTTGCCATCTTCATCACCTCTTGTACTTTGGTTGGATCCACGGGATATACCATCCTTTGGAAACCGTGTGACCTAAGAATTTCACACTCTCTAGCCAGAATTCACATTTAGAGACACTAGGTGTAAGAGTTAGATGGTTCTCTCAATCTTTGAAGAACAAGAATGCGAACGGTGCTCGGCATGCTCTTCACTCATTCTTGAGAACATATGAGAATGTCATCAATGAAAACCACCACGAACTTGTCTAGTTCTGAACATGAAAACCGAATCATGAGGTACATGAAATAGGCTGGGGCATTGGTTGAGTCCAAAAGACATGACCAGAATTCATAAAGTCCGTAACGAGTTAGAAAAGGCAGTCTTTGGAATGTCACAAGGTCGGATTTTTTATTTGATGATAGCCAGAGCGAAGATCAAATCTTGGAGAATACTCTGGCGCCAGCTAGTTTGGTCAAACAGGACATCAATACAGGGAAGTGGATACTTATTCTTAATAGTCACCGCATGAGAGGCTTCGGTAATCGATACACAACCTCAAAGAATTGGTCCTTCTTCTTCACAAAGATAGCTGGGGCAACCCCAGAGGTGACACACTAGGCGAATGAAACCCTTGTCTAGCAGTTCTTGTGAGTTGAATTTTTAATTGGCCAAATTCATTGGGTGGCATTCTGTAGGTCTCTTTGATATAGGTGCCGTGCCAGGTGGAGTTCAATTCACAAAATTCAATGTCCCTATCCGGCGGCATCCCAGGTAAGTTCATCCGGAACATCGGTATACTCACATACCACCGGATGTCTTTTAGTTGTGTTTCTACCATTGCGTAAGCCACAAGATTGGCACAATTTCCATTGTGGCAGATACAGTGCACTAGGGCCCATGTGTAGCGAGTTATTTCCACACTCGTTCAGCAACATCTAGCACGACCTCATGTTGAGTCATCCAATTTGCCCCCAAAACAATATCAATCCCTTCCATCCCAAGCAGAATTTAAATCAGTGGGAAATATTACTACCAGCCAATCGACACTTTTCGAGTGACTTGGGTTGGATTGCTATTTACCTCCCGCAGTTGATATCACATATGCTGATTTGGTTTTATGGTAATATTTTAACCCACATTTTGCATGAAATCTTGTGCTTATGAAACTATGCGTTGCCCCGGAATTCAAACAACTATCACAGCAGCTGTGTTGTGGATAGGAAAGTACCAGTCATATCCGGTGCTCCCTCAGGTAGGTCGGCCAGGGTGGTGTAGTTTAAGCTTCTTGCCTGACTGCACACGCTGCTGCTTGCCCTTATTTTGCTGATTCCCGGCGCGGTGCTGGTTCTGTGGCTGGTGTTAGATGGTGTGAATGGTGCTAAAGTTGGTGGGCTAGGTGTGCACTTGTGAGTGAGGTGTGTACTGCCGTGGTCGGCATACTTGAGAGCATCTGGTATGCCTTGAGCACCAGGACGGACGGCTGCTGCACGTTCTGCCTCGGTGCGGTTGCTGCTGCGGGGCAGTGGAGGAAACGGGGCGCCCATTTGCTGTTGGTGGCCAAGCAACCCATAGTCCTCCCTGAGTGCCTTGGCTTGCCCTGCGGTTGCAGGGGGGAACCAGCGGAACCTCTTGGCTGGGCACTTGAGGGTCCAGCGGGAGCTTTCCTCTTTTCTTCAGCTTTGTGTACAACGTTGGCGTCTTCATGAGCGATGGCGATGTTCACAAGCTCGCCATACGTGGTACTCGGGTGGTGGTCAGTTGGGCCTCAAGCTTGGTGTTGAGGCCACGTCGGAACCTCTCCATTTTCTTCATGTCAGAGTCAGCGTGATGTCCGCACATGACACAGACCATTGAAGGCCTGGGCGTACGAAGCACGTGCGGGTACCCTGGGTCAATGCCAGAAACTCATTCAATTTCCGCTGTACCAGCCGGCAGGAATATGGTGAGCTTGAATGCAGCCTAGAATTCCCATTCAATCACGTGACCCTCCTGCTGCAGGGCAAGTAATTCTCCCACCATAGGAGAGCTGTTCCATGGAGCTGCAGCACCGCGAAGACCACCTTGCGATTGGAAGTGCAAGGCGTGGCTAGAATAGAGAACTTGTTTCGGTAGCTCGAATCCACGCATCTGCCTCCAAGGGCTCTTCGGCTCTTGAGAACACCGGCGGTGTGTGTCGCCACGCGTCCTCAACCGGGCCTTTGCGGTTGAGGGCCGTTGACCTCTGGTTTGCTGCAGTTTGCTGCTGCCTTATTTGTTGCTGATTGCTGCAGGTTCCGGAGAATTTCCGTTTGCGTAGCATACAATTGTTTGCCACGTCGGGGTTGCTGCGGGGGTGGTGGTGGTGGCTGTTGCTGCCCTCTGCCCCTTGCTGGTTAGCATTGGAGCCGCTAGCATCTGAAACTACTGCGAGTGATGGCCACTGGCAGTTAGGGTACTTGTATGAGCCAATTTCATAAGTTGCATATGTGACAGATAGACGGGCAATTTAATGAAGTTTCTGCGTAAAGATGACATTCAACAGCAAGTTCGGGATGAGAAAAAAAAATCATATCTCCCTAGTAGGAACCAAATCAAATTGCTCAATTCGGTCAGTAGCTCGGAATTTTCGTACCCACAAGTTTCATGTTTGGCTCAGAGCCAAATTCGGA
>JACEFO010003252.1:0-68821 GCA_015342445.1 Digitaria exilis | reverse complement strand
CCGTGGGTGACCACGGGACTTCCCCACGTGCAAGTGGGTCTCGCGCTCATCCTCCCCGGATACTCCTCGCCGCCTCCACTTGGTAGAGCTTCGGCCAAACGCCAAGGGTCTCTCCTCCCTTGCACAAGCACCGGCGGCCACTCCACAAACTCCGTTGGAGGGTCTCGCAAGACTACAAGCCCCGGATTTACAACACTTGGTGCGAGCAAGCACCGGTAAGCAAAGAGGTATGCAAACCTCGCTAAACTCTAGGCTAAACACCTAAGAGATGCGCTAAAGGGTCTAGACTAGCACTAAGCACTTTGCTAATCACCTATATCTTATATTTAGCACTTTGGTGGATTGAGAACTTAAGAATGTGTAGAACACTTGCCAATAGCTTCTCCCAGCTCAAGCACCCTTCAAATGGCCGAGACAACCCATATTTATAGCCCCAACCAAAGGAACTAGCCATTGTATAGCGGTTGCACACTTTCTGGGTAGGACCGACTCATTCGGTGACCTTTCCATGCCACCACCGAATCAATTGGTGCTCACCAGAGCCGAATAGCATGTTCCAGGCATGAGGACCGACTAATTCGATGGGAGGACCGACTAATTCGGTGCCCTTGATGAGGTACCACCGAACCAATTGGTGGTAGGCCTTTTCGCTGCCAAAAACGCCTTCCTCTTGGGGCGACCAGACTCATTCGCGTGGGGGGGATCCGAAGCTCATTCCGATGGGGTAAGCAGCACCGGAAGCTTTCAATGCTACTGTTTCCTTATCAGCAGCACTGTTGAGAGCACGGTTTTGGCACGTTTTTAGTCAATTCATTTCAGCCGCATTTCGTCCCGTTTTTTGACAACTTTTGTATGAGATACGAAGCCATCATTTCTAAACATTTTGCATAGCTAAAATACTCAATCCACCAAAATCTGACAAAAAAGACATCTTTAAACACATGTTAGTTCCAATGACTATGTTGTCAATCAATCACCAAAATCACCTAAACAATGGCCTAGGGGCATTTTCCTTACAATCATCCCCCTTTTGGTGATTGATGACAACACAACCAAAGCAAGAGGATAAAATAATATTAAATTGAAAACACCACTTGCATAGGATACTATGTAGAGCAAGAACATATGCATTCAAGATACCAATTGAAACAATTTATTTGAAATACTTGAAAGACTTGAGTTGATCATACCTTGCTCTTACCCATTTTGACTAAAATCCCCCTTGTGTGGTCAATTTGGACATAAGGCTCCCTATTACTCCCAATGCCACTTTTTCTCCCTTTTCTTGGACCAAATTTCTTGCACTCTCCCCCAAGCTTGAAATCTACAATCTCCCTATACTTGAGGTCTTGCTTTCTTGCATCCTCCTCCTTAAGATCGGCTCCCCCTTAAGGTGTACTTGCTTTTGGTCACTAGAATTCTCCCCCTTGGGAATCAAACACCGAAAAGGAAAGACATCAAATGCACAAGGGAGAGTTCCATAGAACATGAACCATTGAATGTGGCAAGATATGAAATTCTCTGCCTTTGTCAATGAAGGTCATGAACATGAAACTTACATAACATAGACTAAGCTCTCCCTAAGAGTGTGCATATATATGATGGAAGATGAACCATATGCACAACTATTCAATCAAGACAAGATGAGGAGATTAATCTATATTATGCATGAAGATAGCTTATATGAATTGAAATGGATGATATCAATGAGAGCAAAGATACCAAACACAGGTTTGTATCACTTGAAGATTAAGCTTTTGCATATCTCCGGGGATCGTTTCCAAAATGAGACTACAGGCACATGATAAGCTTTTGCAAACAAAGGTTAGTCTCAAAATCACAAAACCATACACATAGCTCCCCCTAAATAGTAATCTCACTTTGTGCATACAAGCAATTGACATTACTTGTGAGAGACATGCACTAGTCAATAACAACATTGCGGAGATATCTTATCGCTGTAAATTGGCACACATAATATAAGAAATAAAATTCTAGGTTGCCATTTTCCTACAACTAATAAACCATGCAAGATTGCTCATGGGTTAGAAGGAGAACACAAGAAACTTTGCCACATGAAAAGAAAACGTAGGCAATTGTAATAGAATGAGGATATGAACAAGCAATCCATAGACATGAAAAGGAACTAGATGCTTAATTGAAAATTGCATGAACTTAAATCTAGTTACCTATGCTACCTTAGGAGGATTTGGTATAGGAATTTACCATAATCCAAATATACTCCAAATCTTTATAAGCTTGGCTCTTTGCTTGAATTGCTTTCTCTTGTGGCCAAGGCCCCAAATCCATTCCGAGTCCCGCGACCTCTATGTTGCCTTTGGAACCCAAATCTTCTTGGAGCCCTTCATGTAGCAAATGATTCTCCTTGGGCACCCCAAATAGGTTGGTTCCACCCCCTTTCTTTGCTTGTTGAGCAAGTGAAGCCACCACCTTGTATTTTCCTTCTTGGTAGGTACGGTGTGCTCTTCTCCTTGTCAACCTTCAAATAGCGGTTGGTGTTGGGAAGTGAATTTCTCTATCTTTTTCTTCCTCCTTTCTTCTTCTGCACTCATAGCGACTTGTGGCCCTTCTTCATGGCATGTGTAGCAAGTCACGGTTGCACCCTTCTCAAGCTTCTTCACCATCTTGGACGGTTATCTTGAAGAAGGTTGTTTCTTGCTCTCACTTGCCACCTCCTTGTTGCTTGAGGCCTGCCAAGTCCTTCTTGAGCTTTTTCTACTTCTGCTTAAGCTCATCATTTTCTTGCAACAATAGCTCATCAATTGTTCTACAACCACCATTCTCAACACAAGTCTTATTGCAGATGTGTGAGCAGATTTATCAACTAAATCAATGCAAGACAATAGCATGCATTCCACCATAGGTTTTTTAATGACTAGGTGAAGTGAATGTATTGTTGGATGTGCTTGTTCAAGACCTAATTTTTATTTGCTTTCTCATCATTGTGGTTTACCACAATTTTTAAACTTTGACACCTAATTCTCATAATTGGATGATGAGCAGCCAATTTTTCCTAAGATCCTTGTTTTGAGTTAGGAGCTTTTTTAATGAGCATCATCTGAGAGCGAAATTGGTATTCAACAAGCTCGTGAATGGAAAGAGAGGAGCATCATCACTCACATTGCTATCATCGCTCGCTATCACTAGCAAACATTACCTTTGGCCATGAGGGCACATATGATATGAGCTTTAGATGAAGGCTTTTTCTTGGTAATAAAGCTTCTTGGCTCGTCCAAATCACTCCACTTGCCGATGCTAGTGGAGTGCTTGCTTCCTTGCCTTCTCCTCTTTCTCCTTCCTCTTGAGCTTGCGGGCTTTCTTCAACTCCTTTGCAAGGATAGGGCATGAATCCCGGAAGTGCCCCTTCTCACCACACAATGATAGCAACCATATTTTCTTTGCTTTCTTTCTATTATTGGTGAAGACCACGTCTTGCATGGTGATGGGAACACCCTTGGAGTTGAGCCTCTTCAACATCCTCTCCATTTTCTTGACGAGCTCTTTGGATTCTTCATCAAGAGAGGCGTCGCTCTCATCATCTTCATCCTCTTCCTCTTCCTCTTCCTCTTCCTCTTCTTCTTCATCTTCTTCATCACTTCCTTCCTCTTCACTTGAGCTTGATGCTTCTCTTGAGCTTGAGCTTGATACATGCTTATGAGCTTTCTTCTTTTGCTTGGAAGATCTTTGCTTCTTCTCACAATCCTTCTCCTCCTCTTCTTGTTTGCTTGATGAAGCAATTTCTTGGCTTGAGTAGAAGGTTCTTTGGTGATCTTGTTTGGATAGCTCATAAGCCTTGATCTTGCCCAAAATCATGCTTGGGTCGGCATCCTTAAACTTCTCTTTCACGAATAGGTAAGTGACAAGGTTTCCATACTTTCTCTCTTGGAAGGGCTTGGATGATTTTTCTTGAGATGTCTTCATTTTGTCAACTTGTGCACACACTAAAGCATTTAGCTCATTGACAATAAAATTTAGTCGAGAATACATGTCATTGACTAATTCATTAGGCAACATCTCAAAAGAATCAAATTTGCGCTTAATCAAGTCATACTTTTGATTGATCACATCACTTGTGCCATCATGAAGTTCCTTAAGCTTTTTCCAAATTTTATGGGCACATTTTTCATCATATACTTGATTAAACACATTCATGCTCAAAGATTCAAGAATTGAATTGCGAGCAATAGCATTGAGTTGCAATTCCCTCTCATCGGCCTTGGTGGGTTTTTCGGGCCGAGTGAGAGGTTGCATTCCATCATTTGTCACTCTCCAAACACCTAAACCTTTTGCTTCTAGATAACTTGACATACGAATATGCCAATAGGGGTAGTTAGTGCCGTCAAAGTATGGAGGCCTACCGATATCACTTCCTCCCTCTATAGATGTCATTTTGCTCGTCTAGCGGTGAAGCTAGAGGTCCAAATACGAGCCCTGGCTCTGATACCAAATGAAGGACCGTGACACCCTAAGAGGGGGGGGGGGTGAATTAGGTGTCTCTAAAAACTAAGGCTCCAATTGCACATATGAAAACCTATTTCAATTTCTATCTAAATGTGCTCTAGGTTTTCTCTATGTGTTGCTATCTCTACCGCTACAAAGTTTTGCACCCTAGGTCCAATCCTATACTAGCATGGCAAGTCTAGGAAAGGTAAATGCGGAAAGTAGTGCGAATATGAAATGCGTAAGATAAAGGATAGAAAAGAGCAAACTCCCGGCACGGTGATTTTTCCCGAGGTATCGGAAAGCTCACGAGCTTTCCACTAATCCTTCGTTGTTGGAGCCCCTCTCAAGGGAATGCCCGCGCAAGACCATAAACTCCCCGGTCGAGTAAACTCCGTGGGTGACCACGGGACTTCCGCATGTGCAAGTGGGTCTCCGCTCGTCCTCCCCGGATACTCCTCGCTGCCTCCACTTGGTAGAGCTTCGGCCAAACGCCAAGGGCCTCTCCTCCCTTGCACAAGCACCGGCGGCCACTCCAGAAACTCCGTTGGAGGGTCTCACAAGACTACAAGCTCCGGATTTACAAACACTTGGTGCGTGCAAGCACCGGTAAGCAAAGAGGTATGCAAACCTCGCTAAACTCTAGGCTAAACACCTAAGAGATGCGCTAACGGGTCTAGACTAGCACTAAGCACTTTGCTAATCACCTAGATCTTATATTTAGCACTTTGGTGGATTGAGAACTTAAGAATGAGTAGAACACTTGCCAATAGCTTCTCCCAGCTCAAGCACCCTTCAAATGGCCGAGACAACCCATATTTATAGCCCCAACCAAAGGAACTAGCCATTGTATAGCCGTTGCACACTTTCTGGGTAGGACCGACTCATCGGTGACCTTTCCATGCCACCACCGAATCAATTGGTGCTCACCAGAGCCGAATAGCATGTTCCAGGCATAAGGACCGACTAATTTGATGGAGGACCGACTAATTCGGTGCCCTTGATGAGATCACCACCGAACCAATCAGTGGTAGGCCTTTCGCTGCCAAAAACGCCTTCCTCTGGGGGGACCGACTCATTCGGGGGGGACCAACTCATTCGGTGGGGGTAGCACCGAAGCTTTCAAATGCTACTGTGCCTTATCCGCAGCACTGTTGAGAGCACGGTTTTGGCCGTTTTTTACGTTATTTTTTTACCGATTTTCGTCCTGTTTTTTTTGACACTTTTGTATGAGATAGAAGCACATTTCTAACCATTTTGCATGGCTAAAAACTCATCCTCAAAAAATCTACAAAAATACATCTTTAAGCACATGTTGTCCAATGACTATGTTGTCAATCAATCACCAAAATCACAAACAATGGCCTAGGGCCATTTTCCTTACAGAGGCTCTAAATCTCGCCGTGTTTGGCTTGGGAAGAAAGCGGGGACAACGGGGAATCCGTTTTAGGGGTTCTAAACAAAGGTTGAGAAGCGGAGGGAGCTTGTGACGTGCTAAGGCGGCTCGGCCATGGCGGCGGCGCGACACGACCCCGAGAGAGCGAGAGAGAGAGGGGAAAACGACTCGGCGGCTTCCTTACCTGCACGCGAAACTCGACGACAAGCTCGGAGCGGCTAGAAGGCGCTTGGGAGCTCGAAATCAAAGCGGCGGCTTGAAGCTAGGGTTTGAGAGGCGGAAGCTCGATTCGCGGCGCAAGCTGCGGCTTTGGGGTTTGGGGATTCAAGGGGGCTCGGGCGGCGGCTTATAAAGGCCGGAATCGCGCCTTGCGCAAGGGGAAACGAGGCGGAGACGGGTGGCGCTGGACTCGGCATTGAGTCCGTCTCGTCCATGGCGCGAGGAAGACGAAGCTGACAAGGAGGGCCCACTCGTCAGCGAGAGGAAGAGAGAAGGAAGAGAGAGCTCGGCTGGGCCGCGCTGGGCTGGCTACTGCGCGCGAGCTGGGCCAAGAGAAGGACTGGGCCGCGGTCGCGGATTGGGCCAGGAAAAGAAAGAAGCTGGGTTGGGCTAGAAAAAGAGATTGAAAAGAAGAAAGGTTTTAAACTTTAGTTTAAACTTTTGCAAACCTTTTCAAATTCAAACCAACATTCAAAATATATTGCAAATCAGCATGAATGCAACAAAGAATTTATTGACTCTAATTTAAATGTTGTTTAGATATTTAAGAGCCAAAATTTTTAATTTGCAACTTAATATTTCCTAAAATATTAAAACTAAGAAAATAGTTGTCTACATTGATTTTTATGTGATGAGCAAAAATTAGGGTGTTACAAATCCTACCCCCCTTAAGAAGAATCTTGTCCTCGAGATTCGGAAAGATCATAGAACAACTGAGGGAATTCTGCACTGAGCTCATCTTCTCTTTCCCATGTAGCCTCATCCTTTGTATGGTGACTCCACTGTACTTTACACATCTTAATCACTTTATTCCCAGTAACCCTTTCTGTTGTCTCCAATATCTGGACTGGATACTCTGAATAGGTCAAATCATCCTTCACACTGAGTTCCTCTAACTGCAATTGCTCCTCTGGTACCCGTAAACACTTCTTCAACTGTGACACATGAAACACATCATGAACATCCGACAACTGAGCTGGCAACTCTAACTGATAAGCTACCTCACCCTTACTTTCTAGTACCTTGAAAGGACCAATGAAACGAGGTGATAACTTTCCTTCGACTTTGAATCTACGAAGACCTCTGATAGGTGATACTTTGAGATAAACAAAATCTCCAACTTCAAAGACCAATTCTCTCCTTCGTGTGTCAGCATAACTCTTCTGCCTAGACTGTGCAGTCTTGAGATTCTCCCTGATTAACTGTAGCTGCTGCTCTACATCTTGAAGAACTTCGGGTCCAAACACTTTACTTTCCCCAGTCTGGCTCCAGTACAATGGTGTTCTACACTTCCGTCCATACAACGCTTCAAAAGGTGACATCTTAAGGCTAGCTTGGTAACTGTTATTGTAGGAGAATTCTGCATATGGCACACTCTTATCCCAACTACGACCGTGTTTTAAAGCACACGCTCGAAGCATATCCTCCAGAATTTGATTAGTCCTCTCAGTCTGTCCATCTGTCTGTGGGTGATAAGCAGAACTAAAATTGCGTTGTGTACCCATTATTTCATGTACCTTCTGCCAGAATCGTGACGTAAACTGAGTACCTCGGTCGGACACTATTTTCTTCGGAACTCCATGTAGACACACAATCCTAGACATATACAGCTCTGCTAGCTTAGCACTTGTATAAGTTGTGTTGACTGGTATGAAATGAGCAGACTTTGTCAATCTATCTACAATAACCCATATGGAGTCATGACCATCACGAGTACGAGGTAACCCGACAATAAAGTCCATACCAATTTCTTCCCACTTCCACTCTGGTACTCTCAATGGTTGAAGCAAACCTGCTGGACGCTGGTGTTCTGCTTTAACCTTCTGGCAAACATCACACAAAGCCACATAAGTAGCAACATCCTTCTTCAAACCATACCACCAATATTTCTCTTTCAATCTTGATACATCTTAGTACTTCCTGAATGAATGTAATAAGGTGAATCATGTGCTTCCTTCAATATGAGTTCTCGAAGCCTATCATTCTCCGGAACACATATTCTACTTCTGAACCAGACTGTTCCCTGTTCATCCTCAGCGAAATTCTCAGTTTTTTCCCAAATGGATTAAAGCTCTAAATTCCTCGATCTTTGAATCTTCTAACTGTCGCTTCTTGATTTCTGGCTCTAACATTGACTCTACTTCCATGGTCACACCTTCTGAATGAGCACAGATACCCAAATTAAGTCGTTCCATCTCCCAACATAATTCTTGTGATATCAATCTCCCAATAACTGAGTTAACTTGACTCTTGCGACTTAGAGCATCTGCCACAACGTTGGCCTTCCCAGGATGATATTGAATATCCAAATCAAAATCGTTGATTAATTCTAGCCATCTGCATTGCCTCAAGTTAAGATCCTTCTGGGTGAAGATATACTTTAAACTCTTATGATCAGTGAAAATTCGACACCGTTTTCCAACCATGTAGTGCCTCCAAATCTTCAATGTATGAACAACTGCTGCTAACTCCAGATCATGAGTGGGATAATTCTTCTCATGTTTTCTCAACTGTCTAGAAGCATAAGCCACGACTCTGCCTTCTTGCATCAACACACATCCGAGTCCCACGTTTGAAGCATCACAGTACACGTCAAACCCCTTTTGAATATCAGGTATCACTAACACTGGAGTAGTGGTCAATTTCTTCCTTAACTCCTCAAAACTCTGTTGGCAAGCATCATCCCACTTGAATTTTCGTCCCTTTCTAACAACAGCGTCATAGGTTTAGCAATTTTGGAGAAGCCTTCAATAAATCTGCGATAATAACCTGCCAATCCGAGAAAACTTCTGATTTCTGCAACACTCTGAGGTGGCTTCCAATTCAACACATCCTGCACTTTACTCGGATCTACCATTATTCCTCCATCGGTGATAACATGTCCAAGAAGAGAAACTTCCTTCAGCCAGAACTAACATTTACTGAACTTGGCATACAACTGATGCTCCCGTAACTTCTACAATACTAGCCTCAAATGCTCCTCATGCTCTTCCTCATTCTTGGAGAACACCATGATATCATCAATGAATACCACCACAAACTTGTCAAGATACTCCATAAATACCTTGTTCATCAGATACATAAAGTTTGCAGGTGCATTTTGTCAAACCAAACGACATCACTAGATACTCATAAAGACCATATCTACAAGTGAACGCAGTTTTAGGAATATCCTCCTTCCGAATCTTCACTTGATGATAGCCTGAACGCAAATCAATCTTGGAGAATACTTTTGCACCTCTCATCTGGTCGAACAAATCTTCAATTCTAGGGAGCGGATACTTATTCTTGATAGTCACCTCATTAAGAGCTCTGTAATCAACACACATTCTTCTAGTACCATCCTTCTTATCAACAAATATAACAGGGGCTCCCCATGGAGACGAACTAGGCTGAATATAACCCTTAGCTGAAAGTTCATCTATCTGTTTCTTTAATTCTGCTAAATCTTTAACATCCATTCTATATGCTCTTTTTGAAATAGGTGCAGTACCAGGTACAAGTTCAATGATGAACTCAAAGTCTCGGTCAGGCGGCATACCTGGTAAATCATCAGGAAAGACATCCAGAAATTCACACACGACTTTGATATCCTCCAGTGACTCTCCTTTCAACTGATTGATTGTTTCTTCTTTTCGAACAACTGGTCTCATCTAGAACTCCATTCGGTCTCCTTGTGGACTTGTGAATAACACTGACTTCTTGGCACACTGAATAACTCTGAGCTCCCAACCAATCCATTCCCAGAATAATGTCAATGGCGTTGGACCTCAGGATAACCAGATCTGATTGGAACTCTCTCCCCATAATAATAAGCGGAACTTGTGAACACATATGTGTAGCTCTCATTTCACCACCCGGAGAATTAATTAACAGGGGGGTTTGCATAAGACTTCTAGGTAATTTAATTTTAGCAACAAACTTTTCAGTAACAAACGAATGCGATGCTCTAGAGTCAAATAAAACTGTAGCAGGTTCTAAGTAAACGAGAAACGTACCGAGCACCACATCATTGGCTTCTTGTGCAGATTCAGCCGTCACGTGGTTCACCCTTCCACGTGCGAAGTTCTGTTGTCCCTTGTTGCCCCTGCTGGGAAGAAGGTTGAGCGGATCTCTGGCCATCGCTCCTCTGAGCTTGGGGTGTCTGGGGGTTACGCTTGGGACAATTGTTAGCATAGTGACCCATATCACCACATTTGAAGCAACCATTGGGTGGTACTGGCGTGACTGGATTGTTGGTCCATACTGGCGAGGTGCCATTGCCAGAACGATTCTGCTGCTGGTTAGGAGTACGGGGTGCCTACTGAGGATACCTCTGAACCTGTTGACCAGAATGTTGTATCTGTTGTCCCTGTTGGTAATGTCCACTATTACCTCCTGAGCGATTCTGGAAACCTTCTGAAGAACTATAGCGAGGACGAGTGTTGCTTGTCTGCCCTGATGATGATGACTGGAACTTCCTCTTCCGCTCACTCAGCTCCTTAACATGTATTCTCACAACCAATGGCCTTGTCTAACATTGTCTGGAAGTTAGGGAAGGTGTGAGTTTGCAGCTGGTACTTGATAGGTCCAATCAAACCCTTCAAGAAACGACGTTGCCTCTTTGCATCAGTATTCACATCATCAGGTGCATAACGGGATAGCTGAGTGAATTTATCCCGATATTCACACATGCTCATGCTTCCTTGCACCAATGCACGGAACTCCTCCTGTTTTAGATCCACCACACCTGCTGGGATATGGTGTGTGCGGAAAGCATCCTGGAACTGCTGCCATGTGATGGTGTCGGGAGCGTTATGCGCATTAACGTACGCATCCCACCAATCAGCTGCTGGGCCTTCCAATCTTTCTGAAGCATACAAGACCTTCTCACGATCAGTGCACTGAGCAATATCTAGCTTCTTTGCAACATTCTTGAGCCAATCATCAGCATCCAATGGATCTGCGGAGTGAGAGTAAGTAGGAGGATGCTGGCTCAGAAACTGCCTGTGATGATCCCTGGGTGGTTGGACTGTTTCTGGTGGCGGTGGTGGCTGCTGGTTCTGCTGTGCCTGCAAATTGGCCACTGTCTGGGTGAGCTGCTGAATGAGTTGCATCTGGGTTGCTAGGAACTGCTGCATTGCGGGATCCATTGCGGGTTGGGGCGGTGGTGGAGGGGGTGCTTGATTCTGCTGGTTCACCACGTGATCACGCCTCTGACTAGGAACGTCTCTACCTCCTCCGGTCCTGGTGTTAACCATCTGAGTGTTAGACAGATATGATTCAGAGAATGACAACTCAGATAGACAAGAGTAAAGGAAAAACACTCTACTGCGAGAGTATAAGATAGCATTGAAGTTAAGAAGAAAGAACAAAGTAGATGAAAGTCAAATATTCATCCTCACTCAGATTCTGTCCATCCTAAATATTCATCCATAACTGTCAATTCGTGCACCCACAAATTATACCAAACTTCCAGAACAATACTCATAAAGCTATGAATCCAACCCAACTGGAATCACCTCAATCGGACCTCTGAAACTCCGGATACAAAATAATCAAGCTGCCTGTGTCCAGCTGGAAAAACAGATTCTGTGCCTGAAACCTTTTGGTGTGTTTCTCCCGATACAGATTTCCAAAAATTATGGAAAAATCATAGAAAATCTCTCATCAAATTCTGAAACTAACCCCACTGGTTTGAGGTCAAACGGATCTGTGTAGCTCTCGAAATCATCAAAACAGTACTGCTGTGTCAGATGTCAGCGCGAGCAGATTTCAGCATAAGGGACAAGGATGCCGGGTATACTTGAGATAGATAAGAGACTAAGAGTAAAGGATAAAAGGGGACCAGAATTAAACCCAACTAATATTTTATTATTATATATATATATATATATACTAGTTGTGGTCATCACTCCACAACAAAAAAAACTCACAAACAAAGATGCCAACTCACACATTTGTCCAAGCAACAAGCATTAAACAAACGACCGACCTCACAAAACCGTACTAACGATAAACTTACAAAAGAAACCTAAAGATAACCTATTCCCTAAACTGTGTGATGGAGGAAGGGGCTCCATAGCGAAGCTTCTTCCGAGGCGGGGACCAAGCATTAGCCATCCTCTCATCATCATCATCTTGACCTTGTTGCTCAGCAAGCTGTTCTTCGAGTTCTGCAATCCGCTCCTGGGCTTCGGCAAGTTCATTTATAACACCTTCCAAATTAGTATTCAGTGCTGCAGTGACTTGGGCAAGAACATTGAGACGAGGATCTGCTGTTGGTCCTCCTCCCACTACAACGGTTTGCTCAGTTCCTGGACGGCGACGAGGCAGGTGACGGTACTCTATGCGAGACAGATTCTTCTGGAACTAGTGGCTGATAGATGTCACTGCCCTCCTGGCGGCGTCACTAACTGCAGCTTCATAGGAAGTATGGAGAAGACTCGACTCATGAATAGACCAAGTCTTGAAGCGAGAGGCATTCTCCATTTGCTCCCTAACATGAACCTGAGTATGGTAATACTCCTGGTAGTTCGAAGCAGAACTGTAAGTGGTCATGTAGAGTGGCCTGGTGTAGTTGCCCAATGCCTCCAGAACATCTTCAAGCAAGAGTGGGAAAGCGCCTAGCTCTGTTATTGAAGTGATCATCTCCACCTTGGGCTCTTCTTCATCACCCTTTTCATCATCATATACTTCATCACCCTCATCTTCAGTGCCATCTGGATTCCCTTCAACATTTGCTGTGGGTAACGCAGGATCAGTTACATCTTCATCATCGGATAGGCACACCCACACAGGATCTCCTTGCACATCCTCATCCATCTGTGGTGTAGGAGGGGCTGGCTGCGCTGGGTCAGACTGGAAGCTCTTGGCCATCTAATCATAGAGAGAACCTTAGTAAAGATAATTGAATAGAGGCAAAGGTGACCAAAGAAAAGAGAAGAAGTTCAAAGAATTTTAACTACTAAATAAGAACCTCTAAAGAAACTGACTTGGCTTGCTAATATAAATCCTTACTTCGACCATTCTAACTAGGCTAGCGTCCTACAGTCAGCACGGCTCTGGTACCACTCTGTCATACCCGGTTTTAGAAAGAAAACCGAGTACATCTCATATGTGCGCCAGGATCAAATTACACACATATGATAGACCGTGAGTGAATAACAGAAACAGTACTCAAACGAATATTTGATAAGTAAAGTATTAATTAAACTCACGACTAAGGCACAAAGGCCAAATTAATCTGGTTCACACGATAACTAAAGACGATAACTCCAAAAGCATTCCACAGGCATCTGACTGGTGGAACACACGCCTAGAACTCATCAAGATCGCTGAGGTACTCCGCTCCATTATTACCTTCTGATCCAATATAAGCAAGGATGAGTACACTTATGGTTGGTACTCAGCAAGTGGGGGAAAAATGCAAGCTATCAAGGAGAGGCTTGGTTTATAGCGGTCAGCATTTTAGTTGGTCAAGTTTTATTAACAAGCAACTATTTACTAAGATATAAGTATATACGACCCCATATTAACAATAAGTAAGCATAAAATAAATCATAAACATAACCAATAATATATGCATGCAATGATTTGATTTCATATTCCGATAGATTAATCACGTGAGGGTCCAGGCCGTTCATGACCGCGAACACGGCTGTTATAACAGTTTTACACTCTGCAGAGGTTGTACACTTTTACCACAATTCGGGTAAAAGCTCCGAAGAACTTTAGACCCAACCATGCAGTGCGGGCCAGGCACGTACCACACTTCTGAGGTATGACTGCATAGGGACGCTACGAAGCCTTTACAAAGAATTCCTACATGTGTGCTTGTTCCCAGCACCTACGGTTTCAACAGAAGACAGAGTCTTCCGATCCCCGCACCAACACATCCACAAACAAATAACAACCCAACAGGCAACACAAACACAACATGTAGTTCATCTAATTATTCAGCTAAGACCAGAGCCATATGGTGTTGTGGTTGTACGCTAAATCCCGGGTGGTTCTCTATGTTCCAATTAGCATGGTGATCTTGTATTAACATAACAAGATATAACAATAATAAGGATATTCATCAATGTTGGATAGAACCCATCATGAACCAAAGTTAAGCATCTAGCATAGCTACCGAACATAAAAGTAAACCCGGTGTATCAAGGCTTAGGTGTAAAAGATTAGCCATCCTTACATAGGACCCATCAAATTAATGCATCGCGAACATGAATGTAAACTTTATTGCCATGCAATGTGTATGGGTTCAAAAGAGTATGCTGAGGGGGAAATCCACTTGCCTTCCTCAAAGTACTGCGGTGGCTGTGGCAGACCACTCCGAAATTATTCCAAGTTAAGTACCCTTGGACCGCTAATCAAGCAGTCAGGCACTTAATCCGGAATAAGCTGGAGCGCCGTCGGATTAAACCCGATTTAACCACGTACTATCTCGATCGAAACAACACGTGCGCCCACACGAAGGTGAGTTCCAGAGATTACAACATTCCACAATTTCATCATACATAAATAGTATCATAAAGTTATTACATACCAAGTTTGAAATTTAAATCAGAGTATCAAAGTTCATTGCAGCAGAATAATAAGTTCATTGCAGCGGAATAATAAGTTCATTGCAGCGGAATGATAAACTAGCGACGATGCATAGTAACACCATGATGAAGCCTGCCATGGTGCTACTCCTCCCGATCCTCGGTAGAGGACGGAACCCACTCGACGTGCCATCCAGGGGAACCTGGGTAGGCCAAGTAATGGCATCGACTGCCGCATCCATCACAGTACCTGTAATAAAAGCCACAAGCAAGGCTGAGTATACTAATACTCAGCAAGGCTTACCCGTCGGGTGAAAACTACATCACCGACTTCTGGACATGAAGGCTTTTGGCAGGTGGGTTTGTTTGCCAAAAAGCGACTAAGGATGGATCCTTACTTTTACGGTTTTAGCATCAAATTCTAGTAGAATTAACCATTCTAGATTAGCATCCTTGCTAAGCATACAAGTGGTGCAATACAATTTAATTCATACAATAAGTTCATCATCCTCATAGTTCCACTTGTTACTCAATGCAGCACAGCGGTCAAGCAGTCTCATTAACCGCGAGAAGCGGACAGTTCGAACCGAATTTTGCTACCTGGCCAGGGGAAACCCAACACACACGGACAATGCTTGCTATAAAAGGCACAAGCACTTCCCAACCTTTCCCATCAATCCACAATTCAACGCCGGGTCCACTTCCTTAGGATAGAGGTTTACTGCTTCACTCACAGCATCACGCATATATCCACATGTGTACGGCAAGGGAAACAAAAGTTTCCAAGGAGAGATGGCTATCGGCCCTAGCTGCTTCAATCTGGTACCGGGCTTACCGATTCCCATATATCGGCATGCATGTGGTACGTACAAAAACTTGACACACAGAACCACACGTTTCGACCTTAAATCAATTATCATACACGAACGGGAGATCTACATCTACCATCCCGCCCGTCCATCCTTATGATTCCAACATAAGTAAAGACAAGCAACTCCTATGTCTCACGAGTGACAGGAAATCACTCGACTTGTAACGGACCTAAAGCATTGCTCTATCGATCCTTTCATACTAATGTTGCAAGTCATAGGTACTAGAATTATGCAACTAAGGTATTCAATCAACTCCTTGAAACGAAAATGCACAAGCATAAATAAATACATAGTTGCACGAATTGAAAGTTAGGTCATGCTCCGGGGCTTGCCTTCTTGGGCTAGTTGACTATTAGACTCCGGGTCGACCGCGACTTCGCTGGCACCCCTCTCGGGGATTCCTTCTTCGTCGGCGGGGATGAGGTGATAGATGCCGTCCGCAAGAGCGCCTTCTACATGAGATGCATAACTTTATAGTGGCTGACTAAGTGATCTAAAACCAAGGCCTTGAAGGCCATATTCACCTAGACATGCTAGTGTACTTCTCTTTTCTTTATAAGTTAAACAAGGCGTGTGGTGCAAAGCTTAAGCTTTCAAGAAAAGAACTCGGCTGATTATCGCGGACCGAGTTCTTTTCGACAAAAAGAACCCTGCTGGTTGCCGTTGTCTGGGTTCTTGTCGAAAAAGAACCCTGCTCGGACAGGAAAAGAACTCTGGGGACATTTCCTACGAGTCACAGGGTTGATTCTTCAAAGAACCCTGGGGACATCTCCTACGAGTCACAGGGTTGATTCTTCAAAGAACCCTGGGGACATCTCAAACAACCCATTTCTACTCTAGTTTTCTTCTCATTTTTATTTCTCTGTTCCTGTTCATCCTTTTTATCTACAAACTTTATGACAGCTACTGGAGTAGAAGAGTTAGGCTCACTCCAAAATTTAGCTAAAACTGAGCTACACATAATTTATTAAAAATAGTATAAACTGCTGCTTAAAGAAACAAGATAAATTCATATAAAATTGAAAATACCTTCAAATCAGATAATTTTTGTACCAGAGCTAGTCATGAGTGCAAGGAGGGCTCTGGCCAAGTGGTGGCTCAAAATAACCATTGGACAGTTCTCAATAATTTTCTATCCGAAAACATACATCTATTTATTTGCTAGTCTAAACAGGGTCAAAAAATTAAGTTTAGCATTTTTTCAGATGTGCTAACAAGTTCTTAGGCCTCTGGAGAAAATAGTGATTTTTAGCTGCATGGATTATTTTTAATAATTTCGGGACTGGCTAAGACAGAAATCACAAATTAATTCATAACTGAAGCTACAGTCCATATTTTTAGGTCCCCTTTGGACACAATGTGTCCAATGTCACTGTAAATAACATATCCAAAGCTCAGCCCTAGCGGGGCTCAGGATTCGAAATGGTGCACAAGTTTCTAATTTCACCGTTTGAATTTTAATTCAAAAACAGTTCACCAAAAGTATATACATGCTAACATGAGATTGGAGTTTACAATCTCACGAGTCCAGTGAGTATTTTTGTGCATTTTTCTGATTTTTGTATGATTTTTGGTGGATTTTACAAGATTTTGGGAAAAAGGTTTAAACCTTAAGAATCTTTTTACGTGCCGACCCCTGAATCTTTTGAAAACTTCGCGAACAGGTCCCTGCCTTTTTCACTAGGAATCCTGTAAAGAGGAAGAAGATGAACTCGGGTCCTTGGCTCGTCGACGGCGTTGCGTTGGCCAAACGACGGCGGGAGAGGGTTGGAGAAGTGGGGGAAAAGGACCAGTGGCTTACCGCGAGTCGAATGGTGGCGGTTGGGAGGCCGGAGGAGGCTCGGAGGTCGCCGGCGACGTTCGGTGGCGGCGCGGCCACCGTGGGCTCGATTCCGGCGAGGGTGGTGGTTGTCGCCGGGGTTGGAGGGGTCCGTGAGCACCAGTGGGACTTGGTGAAGCTATTGGGATGCTCGGTGAACCACGGGGAGCGCTCAAAGTGGGTGCTCGACGTGCGGGTGCTCCGGCGGCCGGAAATGCGGATTTGGGGGAAAATCCGATTTCTCGCCGGAGGTTTGGGGATAGCTCGTGAGAAGTGGGGGAATTAGAAGCTAGGGAAGTGGTCTAGCTCTGTGCGCGAGGGATTTGGGAATGGTGGAGGGACGAGGACGAATCTCACTCGGGACTCAAGCTCGGTCCGCGCGGCTGGAGGTTGAAGACGACGTGCTCGAGCGCGGGGAGGAGGGGAATGGTTGAGTGCGAGCTGAGAGAAGTGGTGAGGGGCTCGGTGGAGTGCTTTGGCACGCTAGAGAGTAATGAGCGGCCTTGGGAGCGCGCGCGAGGGACGACGGGTGACGCGACGCGCCATTGCTGCGTCCTGAGCTCGAACAGAGCGCGCGTTGCTCGATTGGGCGAGGGGAGATTGTGGTGTGGGCGCTGGGGATCCTCCACAGTGCTCCTTGGCGCGTAGTGGGATGGAATCCAGCGCGGAGGGGCTCTGCATGCGAGCGCGGCGACGGCCACGGCGGTGCTCGGCTCGCCATGATGGCGTTCCGCGCCGCGCGCGGTGGCCAGAGCACTGTGGCGCAGGAAAAGACCGGTCAGAGCGTCAGGGGCCCGTGCGACAACAAAAGGAACCTGCCGCCGCAGCTCGGCTGGCCTGGCGCTGCCTCCGCCGCACGCCGGCCACGTGGCGGCCAGACTCCGGCCGGAGCAGAGCGTGCCAGGGGTGAGCTGGCAGCCCCGTGGAGCTCCTTTGCCCCTTTTGAATTTTCTCCAAAAATTTGAACTGAACTTTGAAAAGTGTAAAAATAAAAGTTGGAGTTTGAGATATGGAACACAACTTCCTTTTTGGTGTGAACTTGAAATTTCAAATTTTTCAAGCTCGAACAAGCCAATTTCAAACATGTGTTCAGAACTGTTTTTTGAGTTTTTGAGGGGCTAAACTGCAAATTTTGAAAAAGTTCCCAACAGTGACTAGGCCTTATTTGTGATGACAAACAACTTTTATTTTTGGAGATTTTCAAGTTTAGTACAAAATTCTTGAGCTTTCAGTTGGGTGTCAAAAAGACCTTTGTTTTGAATTTCAATTTGAATTTTGGGTAAATTTTTGAGTTCTAACACCATGTGTCTCCTTTTAACCTGTTTTAAGGGTGCTTCCAATGTATTGACATCAGAGATGTCACAGCCTACCCCCCTTACAAAGAATCTCGCCCCGAGATTCGATTGTGCTTATGAACAAGGTGGGAAAAAGGTACCTTGGTCTAAGAAAGGATGTCGGGGAAGTTCTTCTCAAGATAGTCCTCGGTTTCCCACATGGCTTCATCTTCGGAGTGATGACTCCACTGAATTTTGTACATTTTAACTCCTCTTCTTCTTGTTTGTCTCTCCTTCTCATCGAGGATCTTGATGGGATGTTCATCATAGGAGAGATCCGGTTCAACCGAGAGTTCTTCTTGCTCAACAACCTCGGTTGGAACACGAAGACACTTCTTGAGTTGAGAGACATGGAATACATCGTGCACGGCGGAGAGCTTCTCGGGAAGCTTCACACGGTACGCTACCAGTCCACATTGTTGAGTGATTTCATACGGGCCAATGTAGCGAGGTGCAAGTTTTCCTTTTAATGCAAACCTTTTACACCCTTGGTCGGGGAGACCTTGAGATACACGTGGTCGCCGGCTTCGAACTGAAGGGGCTTCCACCGTTGATCAAAGTAACTCTTTTGCCGTGATTGTGCGGTTCTCAAATTTTCACGGATGATCCTAACCTTTTCTTCCGCTTCCTTCACAAGGTCAGGGCCATATGTGTACCTCTCGCCTGCCTGGGACCAACACAACAGTGTCCGACATCTTCTACCATACAAGGCTTCGAAAGGTGCCATTTTAAGACTGGCTTGGAAGCTGTTGTTATAGGAGAATTCAGCCAGAGATAGGCATTTCTCCCAATTCTTCCCGTAATGGATAACACACGCTCGAAGCATATCCTCAAGTATTTGATTTACCCTTTCCGTCTGCCCATCGGTTTGAGGGTGATATGCCGAACTACGGATCAGTTTTGTGCCTAGGGATAGTTGCAATTGTTCCCAAAAGCGTGCAACAAATTGAGTACCACGATCTGATATTATCGTCTTGGGTACCCCATGTAGACAAACGATCCATTCCAAATAAATCTCAGCGTACCTCTTAGTGGTATAAATGGTATTAACCGGAATGAAATGTGCGGTCTTGGTAAGGCGGTCCACAATTACCCAAATGGAGTCATGCCCCTGAGGGGTTCTGGGAAGTCCAACAATGAAGTCCATGCTGATATCTTCCCACTTCCATGAGGGAATAGGTAGAGGTTGAAGCGTGCCTGCTACCTTCAAGTGGCTAGCCTTTACCCGCTGACACGTGTCACATTCCGACACATACGTGGCAATCTCTCGCTTCATCCTAGTCCACCAAAAGTTTTGTTTCAAATCTTGGTACATTTTGGCGTTGCCGGGATGGATAGAAAATTTAGAGAGATGTGCCTCATCCATAATCTTCCTTCGGAGTTCAGTGTTCTTGGGCACTACTATACGATGTCCAAACCACATCACTCCCTGCCCATCTAGGCGGAAACATTTGTATTTTTCCTTCACCTTTTCCTTTGCCAATTTTCTTTTAAGGATTTTAACCTTTGCATCCTTTAATTGGGCTTCAACGATCTGATCGTGCAAGGTTGGTTAAACCGAAATATGGTTGAAGTGCCCGTGTGGAACAAACTCTAAGTTGAGCTTTGCCACTTCATGGCACAAGGTGTCAGCGTAGGACTCCACGGAAAGGCAATGACAATCAGCCTTGCGGCTTAATGCATCCGCAACTGCATTAGCCTTGCCGGGGTGATAATGCACACTAAGGTCATAGTCCTTCGCTAATTCCAACCATCTTCGCTGCCTCATATTCAAATGTGCCTGAGTGAAGACATATTTGAGGCTCTTGTGGTCAGTGTATACGTTGCATGGAACACCCATCAGATAGTGCCTCCATATCTTGAGAGCATGAATAACCGTTGCTAACTCAAGATCATGTGTAGGGTAATTTTGCTCGTGAGGCCGAAGTGCTCGAGAAGTATAAGCAATGACTCGGTTCTCTTGCATAAGAACACAGCCAAGTCCGGTGCCTGAAGCATCGCAATAGACATCATAGGGCTTGGTGCAGTCGGGTTGAGCTAAGACTGGGGCTGAAGTTAAATGTTTTCTCAAGGTGTGGAAAGCTTCTTCGCACTTGTCACCCCACTCAAATTTGACTCCCTTCTTTAAGAGTTTGGTCATGGGTTTCGCAATCCGAGAGAAATCCGGAATGAAGCGGCGATAGTAACCGGCTAAACCTAGAAAACTCTGAATCTCATGGACAGAGGTAGGTGGTTGCCAATCCATCACCTCTTGCACCTTGGTTGGATCCACAGATATACCATCCTTGGAAACCGTGTGACCTAAGAATTTCACACTTTCTAGCCAGAATTCACATTTAGAGAACTTGGTGTAGAGTTAATGGTCTCTCAATCTTTGAAGAACAATGCGAAGGTGCTCGGCATGCTCTTCCTCATTCTTGGAATATATGAGAATGTCATCAATGAAAACCACCACGAACTTGTCAAGTTCGGACATGAAAACCGAATTCATGAGATACATGAAGTAGGCTGGGGCATTAGTGAGCCCAAATGACATGACCAAGAATTCGTAAAGTCCGTAGCGGGTGGAAAAGGCCGTCTTCAGAATGTCACAAGGTCGGATTTTTATTTGATGATAGCCAGAGCGAAGATCAATCTTGGAGAATACTCTGGCGCCAGCTAGTTGGTCAAAAAGGACATCAATGCAGGGAAGTGGATACTTATTCTTGATGGTCACCGCATTGAGAGGCCTGTAATCAATACACAACCTCAAGGAATGATCCTTCTTCTTCACAAAGATAGCCGGGCAACCCCAAGGTGATCTACTAGGACGAATGAAACCCTTATCTAGCAGTTCTTGGAGTTGAATTTTTAATTCGGCCAATTCATTGGGTGGCATTCTATAAGGTCTCTTTGATATAGGTGCCGTGCCAGGTTGGACTTCAATCACAAATTCGATGTCCCTATCCGGCGGCATCCCAGGTAAGTCATCCGGAAAAACATCGGCATACTCACATACCACCGGAATGTCCTTAAGTTGTGTTTCTACCATTGCATAAGCACAAGCATTGGCACAATTCCGTTGTGGCAGATATAGTGCACTAGGGCCATGCGTAGGCAAGTTTATTTCCACAACTCGTTCCGCAACATCTAGCACAACCTTATGTTGGGTCATCCAATTTGCCCCCAAAACAATATCAATCCCTTCCATCCCAAGCAGAATTAAATCAGTGGGAAATGTTTTACTACCCAGCCTGATCGACACTTTTCGAGTGACTTGGTTGGATGCTATTTTACCTCCCGCAGTTGATATCACACAAGCTGATTTGGTATGGTAAGATTTTAATCCATATTTTGCATGAAATCTTGTGCTTATGAAACTATGTGTTGCCCCGGAATCAAATATTATCACAGCAGGTTGGTTGTGGATAGGAAAGGTACCAGTCATATCCGGTGCTCCCTCCGGTAGGTCGGCCAAAGTGGTGTAGTTAAGCCTTCCTTGCCTGACTTGCATCCGCTGCTGCTTGCCCTTGTTTTGCTGATTTCCCGGGCACTGGTTCTGTGGCTTGTTCTGTGGGCAGTCCTTGATGAAGTGACTGTTGCTGCCACACTTGAAGCACTGGTAGCCAGCACCAGGACGGGACGGCTGCTGCACGTTCTGCCTCGGTGCCGGTTGCTGCTGCGGCAGTGGAGGGAAACGGGGCGCACCTTGCTGTGGTGGCCAAGCAACCCATAGTCCTCCCTGAGGTGCCCTTGGCTGCCCCTGCGGTGCAGCCGGGGGAACCAGGCGGAACCTCTGTGGCTGGGCACTCGAGGGTCCAGCGGGAGCTTTCCTCTTCTTCTCAGCTTTGTGTACAACGTTGGCGTCTTCATGAGCGATGGCGATGTTCACAAGCTCGCCATACGTGGCTACTCGGGTGGTGGTCAGTTGGGCCTCAAGCTTGGTGTTGAGGCCACGTCGGAACCTCTCCATTTTCTTCATGTCAGAGTCAGCGTGATGTCCCGCACATGGACACAGACCATTGAAGGCCTGGGCGTACTGAAGCACCGTGCGGGTACCCTGGGTCAATGCCAGAAACTCATTCAATTTCCGCTGTACCAAGCCGGCAGGAATATGGTGAGCCTTGAATGCAGCCTAGAATTCTTCCCATTCAATCACGTGACCCTCCTGCTGCAGGGCCAAGTAATTCTCCCACCATAGGAGAGCTGTTCCATGGAGCTGCAGCACCGCGAAGACCACCTTGCGATTGGAAGTGCAAGGCGTGGCTAGAATAGAGAACTTGGTTTCGGTAGCTCGAATCCACGCATCTGCCTCCAAGGGCTCTTCGGCTCTTGAGAACACCGGCGGGTGTGTAGCCAAGAAGTCCTCATACCGGGCCATTTGAGGTTGAGGGGCCCGTTGACCTCCTGGTTGCTGCATTTGCTGCTGCATTATTTGTTGCTGATGCTGCAGGTTCCGGAGAATTTCCGTTTGCGTAGCATACAATTGTTGCCACGTCGGAGGTTGCTGCGGGGGTGGAGGTGGTGGTGGCTGTTGCTGCCCCTCTGCCCCTTGCTGGTTAGCATTGGAGCCGCTAGCATCATGACTACTGCGAGTGATGGCCATCTGCAGTAGGTACTTGTATGAGCCACATTTCATAAGCTTGCATAATGATGACAAGATAGAACGTGGCAATATAATGAAGTTTACTGCGTAAAGATGACATATCAACAAGCAGTTCGGGAGAGAAAAAAAATCATATCTCCCAGTAGGAACCAAATCAATTGCTCCAATTCGGTCAGTAGCTCGGAAATTTCGTACCCTACAACTTTCATGTTTTGGCTCAGAGCCAAATTCGGACTGGAACTAAGCCGAAAAATTCAATTTTTAGCTCTCTGCGTTTGCTGTTTTACGCCAGGCCAAGCTGTAGTGTTTTGGTTGCCATTTTTGTTTCGCTTAACCAACGGGGTTGAAATTGGCGAGCATTTCATTTGGAAAATTCCAAACAACTTTGTAGTTCACGTCACAGCCCAGAAGTGAATGGAAAATGTGGCGGACCACTCCGAAATTATTACAAGTTAAGTACACCTGGACCGCTAATCGAGCAGTCAGGCACTTAATCCGGAATAAGCTGGAGCGCCGTCGGATTAAACCCGATTTAACCACGTACTTTCTCGATCGAAACAACACGCGCGCCCACACGAAGGTGAGTTCCAGAGATTACAACATTCCACAAATTCATCATACCTAAATTGTATCATAAAGTTATTACAAACCAAGTTTGAAATTTAAATCAGAGTAGCAAGTTCATTACAGCGGAAAGGTAAACTAGCGACGATGCTTAGTAACACCATGATGAAGCCTGCCATGGTGCTACTCCTCCCGATCCTCGGCAGAGGACGGAACCCACTCGACGTGCCATCCAGGGGGAACCTGGGTAGGCCAAGTGATGGCATCAACTGCCACATCCATCACAGTACCTGAAATAAAAGCCACAAGCAAGGCTGAGTATACTAATACTCAGCAAGGCTTACCCGTCGGGTGAAAACTACATCACCGACATCTAGACATGAGAGGCTTTGGCTGGTGGATTTGTTTGCCAAAAAGCAACTAAGAGTGGATCCTTACTTTCATGATTTTAGCATCATATTCTAGTAGAATTAACCATTCTAGATTAGCATCCTCTCTAAGCATACAAGTGGTGCAATACAATTTAATTCATACAACAAGTTCATCATTCTCATAGTTCCACTTGTTACTCAATGCAGCACAGCGGTCAAGCCGTCCGCAAGAGCGCCTTCTACATGAGATGCATAACTTTCCAGTGGCTGCCTAAGTGGTCTAAAACCAAGGCCTTGAAGGCCATATTCACCTAGACATGCTAGTGTATTACTTTCTCCTTCACAAAATTAGAGAAGGGGTGTGGGAAATTTTACGTATCTATGATGGTGATTGTGTATACATATAAAAGAATTCCCATTTATTATTTTTGAAGTTTGGGTGCTGTTCTAGAATTTCAGACTTCCCATGTTTTCATTTTAATTAATTATCAATAAGGTCTATTTCCTTTTTATAACTCAATTCTACCCTAGTTTCTTCTCATTTTTGTTTCTCTGTTTCTGTTCATCCTTTTTATCTACAAACTTTATGACAGGTACTAGAGTATAAGAGTTAGGCTCACTCCAAAATTTAGCTAAAACTGAGCTACACAGAATTTATTAAAAATAGTATAAACTGCTGCTTAAAGAAACAAGATAAATTCATATAAAATTAAAATTACTTCCAAATCAGGTGATTTTCCTACCAGAGCTAGTCATGAGTGTAAGGAGGGCTCTGGGCAAGTGGTGGCTCAAATTAACCCTTGGACAGTCTTCAATAATTTTCTATCCGAAACACATATTTATTTATTTGCTAGTCTAAACAGGGCAAAAATTAAGTTTTGCATTTTTAGCAGATATGCTAACAAGTTCTTAGGCCTCTGGAGAAAAATGGTGATTTTTAGCCGCACGTATTATTTTTAATAATTTCAGGACTGCAATAAAACAGGAATCACAAATTAATTCATAACTGAAGCTACCGTCCATATTTTTAGGTCCCCTTTGGACACAAGGTGTCCAAAGTCACTGCAAACAACATATCCAAAGCCCAGCCCTAGCGGAGCTCTGGATTTAAAATGGTGCACAAGTTTCTACATTCACAGTTTGAATTTTAATTCAAAAACGGTTCACCAAAATACATACATGCTAACATGAGATTGGAGTTTACAATCTCAGGAGTCCAGGGACTATTTTTGTGCATTTTTCTGATTTTTGTACGATTTTTGGTGTATTTTACAAGATTTCGGGAAAAAGGTTTAAACCTTAAGAATCTTTTTACGCGCCGGCCCTTGAATCTTTTGAAACTTCGCGAACAGGTCCCTGCCTTTTTCACTGGGAACCCTGGAAAAAGGAAGAAGATGAACTTAGATCCTCAGCTCGTCGCCGGAGTTGCGCCGGCCAAACGACGGCGAGAGAGGGTCGGGGAAGTGGGGGATAAGGACCAGTGGCTCACCACGAGTCAATTGGTGGCGGTTGGGAGGCCGGAGGAGGCTCGAAGTTCGCCGGCAACGTGCGGTGGCGGTGCGGCCGCCGCGCGCTCGATTCTGACGAAGTGAGTGGCTCTCACCGGGATTGAAGGGGTCCGTGAGCACCAGTGGGACTCGGTGAAGCTGGTGGAATGCTTGGTTGACCTCGGGGAGGGCTCGAAGTAGGGGCTCGACGTGCGCGTGCTCCGGCGGCCGGAAATGCGGATTTGGGGGAAATCCGATTTCTCGCCGGAGAGTTGGGGAGAGCTCGTGAGAAGTGGAGGAAATGGGAGCTAGGGAAGTGGTCTAGCTCTGTGCGCGAGGGATTTGGGAATGGTGGAGGGACGAGGGTGAATTTCACTCGGGAAGCAAGCTCGGTCCGCACGGCCGGAGGTTGAAGACGATGGGAGCGAGCGCGGGGAAGTGAAATGGTGAAGTGTGCAAGCTAGGAGAGGGTGTGAGGGGCTCGGTGGAGTATGTTGGCACGCTAGAGAGGCACCGAGCTGCCTCGGGAGCGTGCGCACGCGCGGCTCGGCGCGAGCAGACCGCCATGAGTGCGGTGCAAGCTCGGCAGCGCGCGAGCGGCTCGATTGGGCGAAGGAGATCGTGGCGTGGCGCTGGGGAATCCTCTACAGAGCTTCTTGGCGCGGAGTGGGAAGGAATCGCCGCGGAGCGGCTCTGCGTGACGTGCGCGTGCGCGGCCAACGGCGGCGCTCCGCCCGCCATGATGTCGTCTACGCGGCGCGAGGCAGAGCGGCGCTGTCGCGCGCGACGTGACCGTATGGGAGGCTTGGACAAACGCGCGAGGACAAGAGCCACCTGCCGCCGTGGCTCGGCCGGCCCGGCGCGGCCTCCGCCGCACGCCGGCCACGTGGCGGCCGGACTCCGGCCAGGCGCAGAGCGCACCAGGGGCCTGTCAGGCGCCCCGTGGAACTCCTTTGCCCCATTTGAATTTTCTCCAAAAATTTGAACTGAACTTTGAAAAGTGTAAAAATAAAAGTTGGATTTTGAGACGTAGGACACAACTTTATTTTTGGGGTGAACCTGAAATTTCAAATTTTTCAAGCTCAAACAACCCAATTTCAAAAAGGTGTTCAGAACTGTATTTCGAGTTTTTGAGGGGCTAAACTATAAAATTTTCAAAAGTTCTAAACAGTGACTAGGCCTTATTTGTGATGACAAACAACTCTTATTTTTATAGATTTTCAAGTTTAGTACAAAATTCTTGATATTTCAGTGGGGTGTCAAAAGACCCTTGTTTTTGAATTTAAATTTGAATTTTGTTGAATTTTTGAATTCTAACACCACTTTTCCCCTTTTTATCCTGTTTTAAAGATGATTTCTACATTTTTACATCAGGGATGTCACAGCCTACCCTCCTTAAAAGGAATCTCATCCCGAGATTCGATTACACTTAGGAACAAGGTGGAAAAAAGGTACCTTGGTCTAAGAAAGGATGTCGGGGAAGTTCTTCTTAAGATAGTCTTCGGTTTCCCACGTGGCTTCATCCTCGGAGTGATGACTCCATAGAATTTTGTACATTTTAGCTCCTTTCCTTCGGGTTTGTCTCTCTTTCTCCTCGAGGATCTTAATGGGATGCTCATCATAGGAGAGATCCGGTTCAACCGAGAGTTCTTCTTATTCAACAACTTCGGTCGGAACACGAAGACATTTCTTGAGTTGGGAGACATGGAATACATTGTGCACGGCGGAGAGCTTCTCGGGAAGCTTCACACGGTAGGCTACCGGTCCACATTGTTGAGTGATTTCATATGGGCCGATGTAACGAGGTGCAAGTTTTCCTTTTAATCCAAACCTTTGCACACCCTTGGTCGGGGAGACCTTGAGATACACGTGATCGCCGGCTTCGAATTGAAGTGGCTTCCGCCGTTGATCAAAGTAACTCTTTTGCCGTGAATGTGCGGTTCTCAAATTTTCACGGATGATCCTAACCTTTTCTTCCGCTTCCTTTACAAGGTCAGGGCCATAGGTATACCTCTCGCCTGCCTGGGACCAACACAATGGGGTCCGACATCTTCTACCATACAAGGCTTCGAAAGGTGCCATTTTAAGACTTGCTTGGTAGCTGTTGTTATAGGAGAATTCAGCAAAAGATAAGCAGTTCTCCCAATTCTTCCCATAATGCATAACACAAGCTCAAAGCATATCTTCAAGTATTTGATTTACCCTCTCCGTCTGCCCATCGGTTTGAGGGTGAAATGCTGAACTACGGATCAGTTTTGTGCCTAGGGATAATTGCAATTGTTCCCAAAAGCGTGCCACAAATTGAGTACCACGATCTGAAATTATCGTCTTGGGTACCCCATGTAGACAAACGATCCGTTCCAAATAAATCTCAGCGTACCTCTTAGCGGTATAAGCGGTACTGACCGGAATAAAATGTGCGGTCTTGGTAAGGCGGTCCACAATTACCCAAATGGAGTCATGCCCCTGAGGGGTTCTGGGAAGTCCAAAAATGAAGTCCATGCTTATATCTTCCCACTTCTATGAGGGAATAGGTAGAGGTTGAAGAGTGCCTGCTACCTTCAAGTGGCTAGCCTTTACCCGCTGACACGTGTCATATTCCGACACATACGTGGCAATCTCCCGCTTCATCCTAGTCCACCAAAAGTTTTGTTTCAAATCTTGGTACATTTTGGTGCTACCGGAATGGATAGAAAACTTGGAAAGATGGGCTTCATCCATAATTTTCCTCCGAAGTTCAGTGTTTTTGGGCACTACTATACGATGTCCAAACCACATCACTACCTGTCCAAACCGGAAACATTTGTATTTTTCCTTCACTTTTTCTTTTGCCAATTTCCTTTTAAGGATTTTAATCTTTGCATCATTTAATTGGGCTTCAACGATCTGATCGTGCAAGGTTGGTTCAACAGAAATATGGTTGAAGTACCCGTGTGGAACAATTTCTAAGTGGAGCTTCGCCACTTTATGGCACAAGGTGTCAGCGTAGGACTCCACGGAAAGGCAATGACAATGAGCCTTGCGGCTCTGTGCATCCGCAACCACATTAGCCTTGCCGGGGTGATAATGCATGCTAAGGTCATAGTCCTTTGCTAACTCCAACCATCTTCGCTGCCTCATATTCAAATGAGCCTGAGTGAAGACATATTTGAGGCTCTTGTGGTCGGTGTATACGTTGCATGGAACACCCATCAGATAGTGCCTCCATATCTTGAGAGCATGAATAACCGCTGCTAACTCAAGATCATGCGTAGGGTAGTTTTGCTCATGAGGACGGAGTGCTCGAGAAGCATAAGCAATGACTCGGTTCTCTTGCATAAGGATGCAGCCAAGTCCGGTGCCTGAAGCATCGCAATAGACATCATAGGGCTTGGTGCAGTCGGGTTGAGCTAAAACTGGGGCTGAAGTTAAATGTTTTCTCAAAGTGTGGAAAGCTACGTCACATTTGTCATTCCACTCAAATTTGGCTCCCTTCTTTAAGAGTTCGGTCATGGGTTTCACAATCCGAGAGAAGTCCGGAATGAAGTGGCGATAATAACCGGCTAAACCTAGAAAACTCCGAATCTCATGGACAGAGGTAGGTGGTTGCCAATCCATCACCTCTTGCACCTTGGTTGGATCCACAGATATGCCATCCTTGGAAACCGTGTGACCTAAGAATTTCACACTTTCTAGCCATAATTCACATTTAGAGAACTTGGCGTAGAGTTGATGGTCTCTCAATCTTTGAAGAACAATGCGAAGGTGCTCGGCATGCTCTTCCTCATTCTGGGAATATATAAGAATGTCATCAATGAAAACCACCACGAACTTGTCAAGTTCGGACATGAAAACCGAATTCAAGAGATACATGAAGTAGGCTGGGGCATTAGTGAGTCCAAATGACATGACCAAGAATTCATAAAGTCCGTAACGAGTAGAAAAGGCAGTCTTTGGAATGTCACAAGGTCGGATTTTTATTTGGTGATAGCCAGAGCGAAGATCAATCTTGGAGAACACTCTGGCGTCAGCTAGTTGGTCAAAAAGGACATCAATGCGGGGGAGTGGGTACTTGTCGGCGAATTATGCTGACAACGTTCTCGAGGGGGTGCCCCGAGAGAAGGGTTTAGGGAGAAGTCGTCGAGAATCTAGAGCCGAAGGTGACAAGAGACGATTTAGACAGGTTCGGGTCGCCAGAGCGTAATACCCTACGTCCTGTATGGTGTATCTTGTATTGATGAGATCGTTTTGAAGGGGGACCATATAGGACTAGGAGACTTTTACAAGTTAATCTCTAATTCCCTGATACAGTCTATCCAAACCGACTAGGACTAATCCTTGTCTTGTGCGTCAAGTCTTGTACATGGGCCGGCCCATAGTATGGGCCGCCAGGGTTGTTTAGTCCGTCAGGACTCTACACCCAAAAGCCCCCGAGCACCTTATCTCCTGAAGAACAGCCTTGTTGAAAGTACAGAGTTCTTTGAGGTCCTCCAGAGTTCTTTTGAAATCCGCCAGGGTTCTTTGAGACCCACAGGGTTCTTTGCTCTTGGAAGTTGCAACCATGCTGTTCAATAGGTAATGATGTGCTCATAAATCTTCTCGAAGTTCGGATTGGTGCGCACCGACTAGGTGCGCCCAATTGGGCAGCCCCCGAGCCTCGTTTATCTTTGAAGAAGAAATTCGAGGCTCTTTCGAAGTCCGAACCAAAAGAGAATCAATTTCCGAAGAAACCCGAGTTCTTTTAGAACTCCTCATAAATTTATCAATTGAAGCCGAAAATTCTCAGAAAAATATTTCCTGAAAATATGTCCACAGCCCCCGAGCCTAAATTTGAACGAATTCAAATATAGGATCAAGAAAGGACCAAAATTGATAACTACCGAAGTAACGCTTCGAAAAGCAAATATAATCCGTCCGCGACCCTTTGTATCCGCACGCTTTTAGCGAAACAGATCTAGGGTTTGCGACAGTTTCTCTGCTTGCAATCCAGAGATCGCGCAAAATCTTTCACATCCTCCCCCAACCTAGATCCAATCCACACCAAGTCTCAAAAGACCCCAATGGCCGGTGGTGAAGGATCCAGCCCAAGCAAAGGCACAAAGAGAAAGGCGGAAGCCATGAAGGAGGTCATGACGACCGAAAAGGCAGCATCCACAGGAGACATGCCAATCATTGAAGATCCAATCAGTGACTGGCCAACCAGTAATCTGAAGGAGAAGCATGTCAAGGCGCTGGAAGCAGATGGGTTCCTAGTGGCTCAAGAAATCAGTCGGTGGAGGTGCGCGTACGGGCACGAGTACCCCACTGAAGATACCGAGGAAATCGCGGTATGGAAGGCATTTTACGAAGTTGGTTTTGGTATGCCGACTTGTGATTTTTTCCGTCGTGTGCTGCAATTTTATGGGATTGAATTGTGTCATCTTAATCCCAACTCCGTCTTGAATCTGTCGATCTACATCCATCTGTGCGAAGCATTTCTTGGAATAGATCCACATTTTGCTCTGTTCCGCCATCTATTCAGAGTGAAGACTTCAAGCGGACCAATGCAAGTAGTAGGGAAAGTGGTAATCCAGTTCCGTCAGGGCATGAGGCCAGTGTATTTGGAATATACCACCAAGGAGAGCCTGAAGGACTGGCAGAAGGAGTGGTTCTATGCTTGGAACCACCAGCCACAACTACCTAGCCGCTCAGGGAATCCTCCAGTAATGAAACCATTCTGGAGTGAAACAATTGGAGTTAATCAAGCGATGCAGATCCCTGAGCTGCTTAGTATGATCAGAGATCTGAAATCACAAGGGCTGATAGGTGCCATGGTGTATCGTTCATTCCTGATGAGAAGAATCCAACCGTGCAAACAACGCTGTAATCCAGGGTACTTGTACTCTGGAGAATCTGACCCCTCAAGGAATGCCACAGGAGATATGTCAGAGAAGAGGATAAACCAACTCTTGAAGAAGTTTCTGGTGGTCAACGACGAACAATTTCCAGAAATAATGGAAATTTCTGCAATCACCATGAGACCTGAGGTAAGAACTATATCTGAAAGCAATATATGGCCTTATTGTTGAGAAATATTATGAACTAATGTCTTGATCATCACAGTATGAAGCCCGGCGTTCACTTTATGTGAGTCTGCCGCCCCTGGACCCAACCAACACCGAAGAAGCAGCTGTGTTGGCGCGTTGTGTGGATCCAGGGGTAAGAGATCAAGTGCGCCAACACATACAATCTGCAACTGAAGAATCTGACGAACCAGCTTCTCATGTTGAACAACAGGCGTCAGAAGAAATCCATGCCAAGGTAGAGGCAACCTCCAAGGGAGGTGAAAGGTCTAAAAGGCCAGCACCAACAGAGGTACAAGCACCTGTGCCCAAGAGAGCACGTACTCTGCCTAAGCCCCGAGCCAGAGTGATCCCAGAGGAAAGGGCAAAGGTATCCCCACAACTTAAGACACCATCTTCAGTGGGGATAGCCATTGGAGAGATTGGAACCAGCAGGCCACAACCGTTATCTGAAGCTGAAATTCTGCACAACATCTTCAATCCTGTTGCTGTGCCGTTCGAAGGGACGACCTCAATGGTTGAAGAACCCTGTCTAGCTGGACCATCAGCTCCAGAACAGGAGACTGAGGAGGAATTCATCTTAGGGGAGCCAGAGATCCCCATGCGGCCTTCCACCATGTAAGTACCCTGTGTAACTTGCCGCAGTATACAGATTAAACATTCATAACAATCCGTGGTAACTGATTAAGTTATATCTCCAGAGTGGAAGAAATGCCAGAAACAACCAGGGTAGAGCTCCCAGTTGACCATGCGGCTGTTGAACCAGAGGCCATAGTGTCCGAAGAACCCAGGGTGATGCTAGAAACAACCCTGCCAGAGGTTCAAACAGTCGTGCCGTCAAGCCTGCCAGTACCAGAAGGAGCACAAGTTGAAGAAACAGTTGCTGAGGTGCTGGCAGACCTCGAACATCTGGTCACACAGGCGGTGATTGAAGAATCTGAACTAGAACGCCGTGACCAGAACTCTGCGGAGCCCCCGAGCGTCACGGAGACAACCCAGATCAGGGCAGACACAGAGTCCTCAAGGGGTAAACAAGCCGAAGCATCAACCCAAGAGCAAATTATTGAAGAAATCCCCAGAGTACCCAGGGGTACTGGAACTGAAGAAGAGATCGGTAGCTTCCGCATCGGGAGCTACGATCCAATGCTCAATCCGAATCCGCAAGGCTTCGAGTACATCTTGGACGCGGAGGAGGATGAGGAACATATTGACAGGGGATTGTACCACGCCGAGAGAGCAGTAGCCTACTTCAAGGTCTGTGAAACAACCCCGTTCTTGTAATGCCGTTTGAATATATCTCACGAGAATTGTCAAGGAAGAAAACAGAATATATCCACAACATCTCCTTGATGCACGCCAAGGCGGACCGCCTTCAAAAGGAGCTGGAGCGTGAACGCGAAGACCGCAAACTCCAGGAGGCGGAAGACGCCGACATGATCCGAACCTTACATCTGCGAACCAAGGAGTTGGTCGCGGAGAAGGAGGACATGAAGAAGAAACTTTCAGCAGCGAAAGCAGAGCTCAAAGGTACTCTGTCACTACCAGAATCTTGTAACGAAATATCCTTTGCCTTTGTAGAATAACAACTCTGTCATTGTCTTGTGTGAGCAGGGGTGCAACAACAGCTAACAACAACCCAGAGCAAGATGACGGATTGGTCCAACTTGGCCAACCGTCATGAAGAAGCGTTGAAGACTCTCTCTGCCGAACACGATGTTATCAAAGAAGAACTCAGAGTAGCAGTCCAACAACGCAAGGATGCTGACGCGCAGTTGATTCAAGTCATTGAGCAGCAAAAGAAGCTTGCCAAGGACCTTGAAGATGCTCGCGAAGAGAAGAATCAGCTATCCAAAGAACTCGTCCAGGCACGGAAGAATCTTGCCGACAAGGAGGCGCTGGACGAGAAGCTTGAACAGGCAACCAGGAGGATGTCAGAACTTGAAGAATCCTTGCGGCTGATGAAGAAGTCAGACGACGACCTGGCCGAAGCAGCGAACCCGGTGGTGAAGGCCTTGGTCCCGGAAGACCCTGCATCGCCGCAATCTTTCCTGGAACGCCTGAAGGCCATGCCACGACAGTTGAAGGCTTACATCAAGAGATCATCAAAAGCCTGTCTTGTGCATGTCCTTGCTGTAATTAGATCTAGGTACCCTGAAGTAGATATAGGCAAGCTTGTAGAAGGCGCAGAGCCTAATTGTACTGAAGCCGCCTTCAGGGACCTGAAACAAGAGGCCGAGCCAGTTGCTGAAGCAATTGCTCAGAGCCTTAGATTGTAAATTGAACAAATATTATTGTAATATAAGTATTATGCAATGAAATATAATATTTCCATGCTTGAAGAAAGAACCAAGAATTTCTAAGAACCCTTGGGTTGTCTCTGTATCAATGAACAGGACTCAGTCAAATGTACATTGCGTAGATTTTAACTTATGAAAAGCAGCCCTGTTAAGGACCCGAAGGAACCCAGGGAGATTTCTTATAGCATAAGCTATCCTTTAGAGTGTACCCCGAGAGGATACTTGGGAACTAACTGTATGTGGTTTGCCAAAGCAAGAACCCAGTAAGACCCACGACGCGGCAGCTTTAAGCTGGAAATTATCGTAGAGTAACGAAATTGAAAGAACAGATCCGTTCTCGGCCCCGAAGGAACCCGGATAGACCTTATTAATGGGCACCGAATGCATGAAGAGGAAACTGTCCGAGTCTAAAAAGAACACAGAAGTTTTGAATGATGTCACGAAGACAAAATAAACAACCCAGTAAAGGGAATTTGATTGAAATATATCTCGTTGCCGAAACAACGGTACAAAAGAACATATGATGCCGAAGCAACTAGTTCAGGTATTGCCGGAGCAATGTTTACGGAAGAACTCTGGATGCCGAAGCAATTGGTTCTTGCGATGCCAAAACATTGTTGCAGTGAAGGAGCTACGCGTAGAATTTGCGTAGATGTTCTATGTTCCAAGGATTTGGTAATTCCACACCATCTTCTGTTTGAAGTTTGTAGGTGCCTGGCTTGAGGACCTTGGAAATAATGAATGGACCATCCCAAGGTGAAGTAAGTTTGGAATGACCGACTGTATTCTGGATTCGGCATAACACCAAGTCTCCAATCTGGAATGATCTTGTCTTCACATTTTTGTCATGGAATCTGCGAATACCCTGAAGATAGGCAGCGTTGTGTAACAAGGCTGCCAGTCGTACTTCTTCAGCCGTATCAACCTCCAGCATCCGTTGTTCATCTGCTATGGCTTCTTGAAATTCCTCAATGCGAGGAGCACCGTGCATGACGTCAACAGGTAGAACGGCCTCTGATCCATACACCAGGAAGAAGGGAGATTGCCCTGTAGCTTTACTGGATTGAGATCGTAGGCCCCAGACAACTGGAAAGAGTTCTTTCATCCACCGGCCTTCTGCTTTCTTCAGGGTTCGTTCCATGCGTGCTTTAAGTCCATCGAGAAGCATGCCATTGGCTCTTTCAACTTGTCCGTTGGCACGAGGATGAGCAACAGAGGCATAGGAGACCTCGATGCTGCGATCTTCACAGTAGTCCCAGAACATGTTGCCTGTAAAAGTAGTACCCAAATCTGTGATGATTTGGTGTGGTATCCCGAAGCGAAGAATCAACTCTTGGAGGAATTGGACTGCTTTTTCAAATGTTGGTTTGACAACCGGAAAGACTTCTATCCACTTTGAGAATTTGTCAATGGCGACAAAACAGTATTCAAATCCACCCGGCGCCCTGGGTAGTTTCCCAATCATATCAAGCCCCCAGCATGCGAACGGCCATGACGGAGGTATAAGCTTGATCTTGTGCGCAGGTTGATGCGAGTGATGAGCGAAATATTGACAACCCTTGCAGTGACGAACGATTTCCTCAGCGTCGTGTAGAGCTGTAGGCCAGTAGAACCCAGCACGGAAGGCTTTACCCATGATAGTGCGAGAAGCTGCATGATTGCCACATTCACCTGCGTGAATTTCCTCCAGGGTGTTGACTCCTTCTTGCTGTGAGACGCATTTCATCAATGCGCCAGAGCGTGCGCCACGTCGGTACAATGTATCTCCAATTATAATATAGGACTTGCTGCGACAAGCAATTTGCTGAGCTTCTGCCTTCTCGGTAGGCAGTCTGTCGTGCAAGATGTAATCTATAATTGGGGCCCTCCAAGTGGTGTTAATGAGCATAACCTCAGGGGCTGAGATTGTATCGTTGGAAGTTGCCGCTGCAGAAATTGATGGCTTGGAGAGTTCATTGACGAACACCCACTAGGCACCTCTGCTCTGGAAGAACCCAGCTTTGATAAGACGTCTGCAGCGACATTATAATCTCGCTCGACATGATGAAATTCAATGCCGAGAAAGTGTTTTTCCAACTTGCAAACTTCTTCACAGTACACATCCATGTCTTCATGGTTTCGATTCCAGTCCTTGTTGACTTGTTTGATGACCAACATTGAATCCCCATACACCAGCAGACGCTTGATACTGAGGGTAATGGCCATCTTCAATCCGTGAAGAAGTGCTTCGTATTCTGCAGCATTGTTGGTGACGGCAAATTGAATCTGCAGGACATACTTGAGTTGATCTCCTCGAGGTGAAATCAACAGGACTCCAGCACCTCCACCTTCCAGCTTGAGTGAACCGTCGAAGTACATGATCCAATGCTCAGGCTTGGTGGTGACAACTGGAAGATTGTGCTCGGTCCGTTCTGATATGAAATCAGTAAGGACCTGAGACTTCATGGCCGTGCTGATCGGAACTCTATGCTGTATGTTCCGAGCTCAATAGCCCACTTGGCGATACGCCCTGTAGCGTCTTGATTATGGAGAATTTCTTCAATAGGATATCCAGTAACCACAATGATCTTGTAGGTGTCGAAGTAGTGCCGCAATTTCCTGGATGTCACTAAGACAGCATATAGAATTTTTTGAACTTGAGGGTACCTTGATTTGGAGTCCGAGAGGACTTCGCTCACAAAGTACACAGGTCGTTGAATCTTCTGAAAATGACCTTCCTCATTGCGTTCAACAACAATAGCGGCACTGACGACGTTAGTGGTTGCTGAAATATAGAGCAAGAGATCTTCGCCCGGGAGCGGTGCAGTGAGCACAGGTGGTGAAGTCAGGAACAGCTTGAGCTTTTCGAAGGCGACTTGAGCTTCATGTGTCCACTGGAATCTGTCTTGCTTCTTGAGTAGCTTGAAGAACTCAGTCCCACGTTCTCCAAGTTTGGAGATAAAGCGGTTGAGTGCAGCCATGCAGCCCGTAAGCTTCATGACATCCTTGACGGTACGCGGCGGCTCCATGTTCATGATAGTTGCTATCTTCTCTGAATTAGCCTCAATACCGCGTTCGCTAATGATGAACCCGAGGAGCTTTCCTGATGGAACGCCGAAAACGCACTTGGCGGGATTAAGTTTCCACCGCCATTTGAGTAAGTTGTCGAACGTCTCGGTAAGATCAGCGATGAGATCCTCGGGATTTCTTGTCTTGACTACCACATCATCAACGTAGGCCTCAACATTTCGGTGAAGTTGGTCTTGAAGACAACCCTGTATCGCCCGCTGATATGTGGCACCTGCATTTTTTAAGCCAAAAGGCATGGTTGTATAAAAATACGCGCCATATGGCGTGATGAATGAAGTTTTGATCTGATCCTCTTCTTTCAGCGTTATCTGGTGGTATCCTGAGTAACAATCAAGGAAACAGAGTAAGGTGCACCCAGCGGTGCTGTCGATGACTTGATCAATGCGAGGAAGCCCGAAGGGATCCTTCTTGCAATGTTTGTTGAGATCAGTATAGTCAACGCACATTCTCCATTCATTTGAATTCTTTTTTCTTACAAAAACCGGATTGGCTAACCAATCCGGATAGAAGACTTCTTTGATGAAGCCGGCTGCTAATAGCTTAGCTAGCTCTTTCTTGATAGCCTCCCGACGCTCTGTGGCAAATCTTCGGAGGCGCTGCTTTTTCGGCTTTGCGCTCTCGTTGAGGTCTAGCTTGTGCTCAATCAACTCTCTGGGGACTCCTGGCATGTCGGAAGGCTTTGTAGCAAAGATGTTGGCCTGGGCTCACAGGAAGTCGACGAGCGCGCTTTCCTATGCAGGGGTGAGGGTGGAGCCAATCACTGCTGTCTTCGTTGGATCTCCTGTTTGGAGATCAACTGTCTTCGTAGCGACCTTCTCCACAGGCTTGATAGCTCGTGTCTTCTTCTGCGTCGGGGCATCACCGTCTTCCTCGATGACGGTGGCAGCCAGGGGGTGGAGCTCTTGGCGATCTATGGTCGACGCGGCTCTGACGGCGTACTCCACTGCCTCTTTGTCGCAGAGGTAGGAGCGCTTGATATCACCGCGAAGGGAGAGAACGCCGTGTGGCCCTGGCATCTTCAACACCAAGTAGGTGTAGTGAGGGATGGCCATGAACTTGGCCAACGCTGGTCGCCCGAGGATGGCGTGGTATGACGTCTCGAAGTCTGCAACTTCAAACTTTATGAACTCTGTACGGTAGTTGGATGCAGTACCGTACGTGACGGGCAAGGTGATTTGCCCAAGGGGAATGGCAGCTTTCCCAGATACGATGCCGTAGAAGGGAGTATCTGCCGGCTGCAGCGTGCTTGTATCGAGGCCCATGGACGTCAGCGTCTTGGCGAAGATGAGGTTGAGCCCGCTGCCCCCATCAATCAGGACCTTGGTGAGCCTGCTGTTTGCCACCACGGTCTCTAGGACGAGAGGATATCGTCCGGGGGAGGTGATCTCCGCCCATTGGTCCTCTCTGGACCAGGTGATGCTGGTGTCTGACCACCGTAGGGGTGTAACCACCGCTGGTTCTGCTGCGTAGGCCTCGCGCCGCGCGTTCTTGCGATTGCGCGAGGTGTCGCTGACTGCCATGCCTCCGAAGATGACGTTGACAGTATTGGTGATATCTGGGAAACCGTTGTCTCCCTTGTCGTCTCCGTCCCCATCCGACTTCTGCCTCTTGTTGGGCGTGCTGAACGTCTCCCGAAGGAGCGTGCACTCGCCCATGGTGTGCTTGCTGTCGGGGTGGTAGGGGCAGCGCTTCTTGAGAAGTTTGTTGAATTCTTACCTTCTTTGCTGCGGAGACTTGGCGGCGCGAACGGTCTGGACGGTTGCGACCGTGTTGTTTGGTCGCTTTCGTGGGTTGTTGCCGTTGCGCTGGAAGGAGTCGCGCGGCTGATCCCTGTTGTCTTCCTGATTCCTGCGACCAGGGTTGGCGGACCGTTTGCCGTAGCGCTCCCGTTCTTGATCATCAGTGTCTATCCAGTTGGACACTAGCGCGCGGAATTCCTCGAGGTCGCGAGGACGGTTGTGACCGAAATCACGAAAGAGGCTGCGGTCGGTCATCCCTTCTTGAAAATAGTCGATGACTTCTGAATCGGGGATGGGAACGCAGGATGCCTTGATGGCGAAGAATCGCCTGTTGTAGTCGCGCAGGGACTCGTCTGGCTTTTGTTTGCACGTGCGGAGTTCATATTTGCTGCCAGGGCGCTCGAAAGAACCCTGGTAGTTGGAAACGAAAGCCTTCTTCAGCGCATGCCAGCTGTCGATGGAGTCTGGATGAAGGGACTCAAGCCAGGTAAGAGGACCTTGCTCCATCGCAACTGGGAAGTATAGCATCTTGGAGATGTCGTCGCCCCCAGATGCCTCGATTGCAGAAGAGTATCTGCGTAGCCAGATGTTGGGGTCTTGCTTCCCGTCGAAGTTGGTGATGCCGGGCGGCTTGAACTTTCGCGGGAAGGAGCTGACGCGGATGGCGCGTGTGTAACATGGCAGGGCATCGGGGTTGGGGGCGTCGTATCTTCCCGCAGAATACGCGACGTGGGAGGTAGCTCTCCCTTCCCGGATCCGGAGGATCTCGTTGCGGGCATCGTTCGGTGTAATGTGAGAACGAGCCGGACGGGTTCTTCGTGGCGCTGGGACCTGGGGGGTTCCTCGCGAGAACGGCGGGGTTCTTCACGAGGCCTGGCCATGTCCTTTGTTCGTCCTGCGGAGCTGCCGTAGTGGCTGCTCTGACGCCTAGCTGACGGTGCTTGGTGGCGCGAAGAACTCTTGCTTTTGGAAGCAGAGCGGCCTCCGTCCAAGCGATCAACCATGACTGCTGCGGCTTCTAGGCGGGCTTTGGCGAGGTCGATCTCAGGGTAGCTTGGAACCCCTTGAAGACGCTGACCCCGAACATGATGTTGGCCACAGGGGAGTTGAAGATGCCTTCCTTGTCGAACTCGGCATTGAGGTTTTTCTTCTGAATGAAGCGACGTCGGAGGGTGCGGTTGCGGTTGCGCTCGACACGGAGTTCACGGTCCGCGTCGGTCTCTCCTTCCTCGGTTGGAGCGTCGTCGGAGACAACTTCATCGTCGCTGTCATCATTGAGGATGACATAGGACTGGCGACCGGGGTTGTTAGGCCTGGTTTTTCTGTTACTCATGGTAACAGGGAGTTATTTGCCTTCTTGGAAGGGAAGCAGAGGTAGAATGTCCCGTACCGTGGAGGGTACGTTTGCTTCGAGGAGAGCTACCTCGGGATCCATGTCAGGCCAATGAACGATAACCCCCGAGGGAGTTGAGGTCATGACAAGATCCGAGGTGAGCCGGCGAGGTTGTTGAAACTTTTTCGTCAGATGCTTCTGGTAGATCGCGGCTGAGTTTGTTAGCCCGAAGGGAAACTGAGGCGCGCACGATCCGCGTGGCGAAGTCTTTGTCCCGCGGGGATCGGAAACAGAGTTCCTGGATGCCCGCGGGGTTGTTGTCACGGTCCTGATCGTTGAACCCTGGCGGAAGTCGGAGGTGATCCGGAGTCCGCTAGGGAGTCGTGGACGCGTGGTTTGATCCTGCCCCTTGACAGGGGTCGAGTTGACGTGGTCGCCCAAGGCTTGAATCTGCTTCGGGCGCCATGTACTCCTCCGAGTAGGATACGATCCAGAGATCGTGTTGGAATTTGAGGTTTTCCGAGATCCTCGCGGAGTGGTTTGCGCGCGTGGCAAAGTTGGTGCAGTCACCACGTCGCGTAGTTGATGTTGGAGCTCGCCTTCCTGGTTTGCGATGCAAAGCCAGGAGCCGAAGACGAAGGAGGCGCCTGCCTCGAACTTGGTAACGATGGAGGCGCTGAACGAGGCCATCGACTCTTTAGCGAGTTCTCGACGAGTGTGATCCCATGGACGGCGCCAAAGTGTCGGTGAATTATGCTGACAACGTTCTCGAGGGGGTGCCCCGAGAGAAGGGTTTTTGGGAGAAGTCGTCGAGAACCTAGAGCCGAAGGTGACAAGAAACGATTTAGACAGGTTCGGGTTGCCGGAGCGTAATACCCTACGTCCTGTATGGTGTATCTTGTATTGATGAGATCGTTTTGAAGGGGGTCCCTACCTCCCCTTATATAGTCCGGAGGGCAGGGTTACATGGGGACCGTATAGGACTAGGAGACTTTTACAAGTTAATCTCTAATTCCCTGATACAGTCTATCCAAACCGACTAGGACTAATCCTTGTCTTGTGCGTCAAGTCTTGTACATGGGCCGGCCCACAGGATGGGCCGCCAGGGTTGTTTAGTCCGTCAGGACTCTACACCCACAGTACTTATTCTTGATGGTCACCGCATTGAGAGGCCGGTAATCGATACACAACCTCAAAGAATGGTCCTTCTTCTTTACAAAGATAGCTGGACAACCCCAAGGTGACACACTAGGACGGATGAAACCCTTGTCTAGCAGTTCTTGGAGTTGAATTTTTAATTCAGCCAATACATTGGGTGGCATTCTATAAGGTCTCTTTGATATAGGTGCCGTGCCAGGTTGAAATTCAATCACAAATTCAATGTCCCTATCCGGCGGCATCCCAGGTAAGTCATCCGGAAAAACATCGGCATACTCACATACCACCAGAATGTCTTTTAGTTGCGTTCTACCATTGTATAAGCACAGGCGTTGGCACAATTCCGTTGTGGCAGATATAGTGTACTAGGGCCATGTGTAGGCGAGTTTATTTCGACAACTCGTTCCGCAACATCTAGCACAACCTTATGTTGAGTCATCCAATTGGCCCCCAAAATAATATCAATCCCTTCCATAACAAGCAGAATTAAATCAATAGGGAATATTTTACTACCCAGCCTGATTGGCACTCGTCGAGTGACTTGGTTGGATGCTATTTTACCTCCCGCGGTTGATATCACATATGCTGATTTGGTATGGTAATATTTTAACCCACATTTTGCATGAAATCTTGTGCTTATAAAACTATGTGTTGCCCCGGAATCAAACAATATCACAGTAGGTTGATTGTGGATAGGAAAAGTACCAGTCATATCTGGTGCTCCCTCAGGTATGTCGGCCAAGGTGGAGTAGTTAAGCCTTCCTTGCCGGACCTGCACACGCTGCTACTGTTTGCCCTTGCTTTGTTGATTTCCCGGGCGCTGGTTCTGTTGCTTGTTCTGTGGGCAGTCCTTAATGAAGTGACTGTTGCTTGTTCTGTTGCTTGTTCTGTCAGCAATCATGGCATCCCTGGTGCTCACCTCAATGGACAATGAGGTCCTCTCAACCCCAATGTCATGGGCACGGGCAGACATGTCCATGGCAAGGTTGAGCACCTCGCTCTGTGACCGTCCTAAAAGTGCCTGCAAGCGGTGGTAAGCTCGGATCCATCTCATCATAAGTGCTGCTGCAGCGACGGGATTCTCCGCCATCCTCAAAGGGGAGCTAAGATAGCGCCTCATCCAATGGGCATCATCCGGCTGGGTCGGTGGGAACAACCCCAGCAGCTGATGCTCTACCAAATTCTGGTTCTGAGCGCAGAAAGCACTGATGCCATTCAAGGCGGCTAGCTCACAAGTAGTCTCCATGTGGTGTCCATGAGCTTCCACACTCCAAGTGGGGGAGCTAGGACACGGTGGATGGCGATGCACCACCAAACGCACACGAGATCGGGTCACACCTCGGTCTCGGATGACGGTCCTCTCATATTGTGGCGGGGTAGGATAATCAAGTGCCTGCAAAACTGACCACAGAATGCTAGGGAAACCCTCCCATCCTAGACAGTCTGAAAAGAAAACGTCATTGGGGTAGCTGGCCAAGTCAGTGTGAGCGTCCATTCTGAACAAAAAGGGCAAGGATGAGAACCGGTTAGCGCCAAAGAATAAAACAGATTCTGGACCGTGTAGTAAAAATTATAAAACTCGGCATCTACAAGCTCGAAAATTCCCAAATTTGACCAGGACATTGTTTAAGTAATTCCAAGAAAGTTTCATGTTGAAGGTATGAGCAGAAACTGTCGTTAAGAAGGTGTAAAAATTCAATTTTTATCTCACTGTTCCCAGAAATTTCCAGCAGACAGGGGGTTACTATTTTAAGCATAACTCCAGTTCTACTGAACCATTTTCGTTGAAATTTCTTAAGCACAAACTAGATAACATTTTTGACAACTTTCATGTTGAACACTTTTTCGTTTGACAACGTTTTCAGGTTCGAATTAATGATGCAAACAGACTGGTTTTGGCACAAATTTCGGTTGTTATTCAAATTTTGATGGCGGGTAGTTCAATGGTCGTGCATTAAGGTTCAATTTAATTTCAGTGAATTGCAATGCATGAGCGGCCTATTCGTTCTCACCATCACACGTGCCAATAAACTTTTGGCCTACGAAGTTAGTGCCGGTGGCTAGGCAATATCCGTCTCTCCCTATATTAACTAGCCGAATTGTTCTAACCGTTCATCTTACGGAATCATGGTTAGTGTACCTGCAGAAAATTCCATTCCAGAACATATATAATCAACCTTTCGGGCCAGCACTCACGAAAGCGTTTCCACACATTACCACCCACTATAGAGGTGGCATCCGAACGTTCAACATTGAACGGGCAATGCTTCATATGTCACCAAGGCAACATATTGACAATTTCATACGCTCATGAAATAGCGTATTGATTTTGTGCCGCCATCGTATTTGCATATGATGCCGTGGTACGCTACAGCAATCGCCGTACCTAGCGCCCACCATGCTATTCAAGTTTCATACGCCATCACAGCGTATTGACTATGTGCCGCCACTATATTTTCATATAGTGCCGTGGTACGTTACAGCAATCGCCGTACCTTGCGCCCACCATGCGTAAAGTAAATGACAGAATGAAATGTGCTGGAAGTCAGTATAATATATAATTAGCCACCTATCGTATCGTGATCCCTTAACCCACATAGACTTCACGCTCTATGTCACATCCTTAGCGGTCCTAAGAATAACCTTTCATCGCAAATGCGCGGCGGAAGTAAGAGTTGGCAATTTTATTCCAAAATGATTATTTTAAGGTTTGTTGCTCTCTCTGGTGCGCATGTTTGGGCTCTGATACCAGCTGTGGCGGACCACTACGAAATTATTCCAAGTTAAGTACCCCTGGACCGCTAATCGAGCAGTCAGGCACTTAATCCGGAATAAGCTGGAGCGCCGTCGGATTAAACCCGATTTAACCACGTACTTTCTCGATCGAAACAACACGCGCGCCCACACGATGGTGAGTTCCAGAGATTACAACATTCCACAAATTCATCATACCTAAATAGTATCATAAAGTTATTACAAACCAAGTTTGAAATTTAAATCAGAGTAGCAAAGTTCATTGCAGCGGAATAAGTAGTTCATTGCAGCGGAAAGGTAAACTAGCGACGATGCTTAGTAACACCATGATGAAGCCTGCCATGGTGCTACTCCTCCCGATCCTCGGCAGAGGACGGAACCCACTCGACATGCCATCCAGGGGGAACCTGGGTAGGCCAAGTGATGGCATCAACTGCCACATCCATCACAGTACCTGAAATAAAAGCCACAAGCAAGGCTGAGTATACTAATACTCAGCAAGGCTTACTCGTCGGGTGAAAACTACATCACCGACTTCTAGACATGAGAGGCTTTTGGCTGGTGGGTTTGCTTGCCAAAAAGCGACTAAGAGTGGATCCTTACTTTCATGATTTTAGCATCATATTCTAGTAGAATTAACCATTCTAGATTAGCATCCTCTCTAAGCATACAAGTGGTGCAGTACAATTTAATTCATACAATAAGTTCATCATCCTCATAGTTCCACTTGTTACTCAATGCAGCACAGCGGTCAAGCAGTCTCATTAACCGCGAGAAGCGGACAGTTCGAACCGAATTTTGCTACCTGGCCAGGGGAAACCCAACACACACGGACAATGCTTGCTATAAAAGGCACAAGCACTTCCCAACCTTTCCCATCGATCCACAATTCGGAACCGGGTCCACTTCCTTAGGATAGAGGTTTACTGCTTCACTCACAGCATCACGCATATATCCACATGTGTACGGCAAGGGAAACAAAAGTTTCCAAGGAGAGATGGCTATCGGCCCTAGCTGCTTCAATCTGGTACCGGGCTTACCGATTCCCATATATCGGCATGCATGTGGTACGTACAAAAACTTGACACACAGAACCACACGTTTCGACCTTAAATCAATTATCATACACGAACGGGAGATCTACATCTACCATCCGGCCCGTCCATCCTTATGATTCCAACATAAGTAAAGACAAGCAACTCCTATGTCTCGCGAGTGACAGGAAATCACTCGACTTGTAACGGACCTAAAGCATTGCTCTATCGATCCTTTCATACTAATGTTGCAAGTCATAGGTACTAGAATTATGCAACTAAGGTATTCAATCAACTCCTTGAAACGAAAATGCATAAGCATAGGTAATTCATAGATGCATAAACTTTTAAAAGTTAGGTTATGCTCCGGGGCTTGCCTTCTTGCGCTAGCGGAATGTTAGGCTCCGGGTCGACTGCTACCTCGTGGGCACCGCTCTCCGGGATTCCTTCTTCGTCGGCGGGGATGAGGTGATAGCCGTCCGAGAGAGCGCCTTCTACATGAGATGCATAACTTTATAGTAGCTGTCTAAGTGGTCTAAAACCAAGGCCTTGAAGGCCATATTCACCTAGACATGCTAGTGTATTACTTTCTCCTTCACAAAATTAGAGAAGGGGTGTGGGAAATTTTACGTATCTATGATGGTGATTGTGTACACATATAAAAGAATTCCCATTTATTATTTTTGAAGTTTGGGTGCTGTTCTAGAATTCAGACTTCCCATGTTTTCATTTTAATTAATTATCAAAAAGGTCTATTTCCTTTTTATAACTCAATTCTACCCTAGTTTCTTCTCATTTTTGTTTCTCTATTTCTGTTCATCCTTTTTATCTATAAACTTTATGACAGGTACTGGAGTATAAGAGTTAGGCTCACTCTAAAATTTAGCTAAAACTGAGCTACACAGAATTTATTAAAAATAGTATAAACTGCTGCTTAAAGAAACAAGATAAATTCATATAAAATTGAAATTACTTCCAAATCAGGTGATTTTGCTACCAGGGCTAGTCATGAGTGTAAGGAGGACTCTGGCCAAGTGGTGGCTCAAATTAACCCTTGGACAGTCTTCAATAATTTTCTATCCGAAACGCATATTTATTTATTTGCTAGTCTAAACAGGGCCTTTTTCACTGGGAACCCTGGAAAAAGGAAGAAGACGAACTTAGATCCTTGGCTCGTCGCCGGAGTTGCGCCGGCCAAACGACGGCGAGAGAGGGTCGTGGAAGTGGGGGAAAAGGACCAGTGGCTCACCACGAGTCGATTGGTGGCGGTTGGGAGGCCCGGAGGAGGCTCGAAGTTCGTCGGCGACGTGCGGTGGCGGTGCGGCCGCCGCGAGCTCGATTCCGGCGAAGTGAGTGGCTCTCACCGGGGTTGAAGGGGTCCGTGAGCACCAGTGGGACTCGGTGAAGCTGGTGGAATGCTTGGTTGACCTCAGGGAGGGCTCGAAGTAGGGGCTCGACGTGCGCGTGCTCCGGCGGCCGGAAATGCGGATTTGGGGGAAAATCCGATTTCTCGCCGGAGAGTTGGGGAGAGCTCGCGAGAAGTGGGGGAAATGGGAGCTAGGGAAGTGGTCTAGCTCTGTGCGCGAGGGATTTGGGAATGGTGGAGGGACGAGGGTGAATTTCACTCGGGAAGCAAGCTCGGTCCGCGCGGCCGGAGGTTGAAGACGATGGGAGCGAGTGCGGGGAAGTGAAATGGTGAAGTGCGCAAGCTAGGAGAGGGTGTGAGGGGCTCGGTGCAGTACGTTGGCACGCTAGAGAGGCACCGAGCTGCCTCGGGAGCGTGCGCACGCGCGGCTCGGCGCGAGCAGACCGCCATGAGTGCGGTGCGAGCTCGGGCAGCGCGCGAGTGGCTCGATTGGGCGAAGGAGATCGTGGCGTGGCGCTGGGGAATCCTCTACAGAGCTTCTTGGCGTGGAGTGAGAAGGAATCGCCGCGGAGCGGCTCTGTGTGACGCGCGCGCGCGGCTAACGGCGGCGCTCCGCCCGCCATGATGGCGTCTGCACGGCGCGAGGCAGAGCGGCGCTGTCGTGCGCGACGTGACCGTACGGGAGGCTTGGAAAAACGCGCGAGGACAAGATCCACCTGCCGCCACGGCTCGGCCGGCCCGGCGCGGCCTCCGCCGCGCGCCGGCCACGTGGCGGCCGGACTCCGGCCAGGCGCAGAGCGCACCAGGTGCCTGTCACGCGCCCCGTGGAGCTCCTTTGCCCCATTTGAATTTTCTCCAAAAATTTGAACTGAACTTTGAAAAGTGTAAAAATAAAAGTTGGAGTTTGAGATGTAGGACACAACTTTATTTTTGGGGTGAACCTGAAATTTCAAATTTTTCAAGCTCAAACAACCCAATTTCAAAAAGGTGTTCAGAACTGTATTTTGAGTTTTTGAGGGGCTAAACTGCAAAATTTTCAAAAGTTCCAAACAGTGACTAGGCCTTATTTGTGATGATAAACAACTTTATTTTTTGAGATTTTCATGTTTAGTACAAAATTCTTGATATTTTAGTGGGGTGTCAAAAGACCCTTGTTTTTGAATTTAAATTTGAATTTTGTTGAATTTTTGAATTCTAACACCACTTTTCCCCCTTTTATCCTGTTTTAAAGGTGCTTTCCCCATTTTTACATCAGGGATGTCACGGAAAACCCATTAATAATTAAAACAAGGTTCGCTGCAGAATGTTTTCAGCGCAACCTTTACATTCTTCATCAAGTTTTGGGGCTCACATACCCACACCAATTAAATTACATTATCTCAAAAGATTAGAGGGGAGCTCAACTCCATCTAGCCTATTACATCATGAAGCCAAAATTTAGGCTATGCGGAGGAGTAATCTTTCTATGCAACTTCTAGAAATCATCAAGGTTATTAGCGGTAGCCTCGCTGCCCATAGGTGATGGTGGAGCTGGAAGGGGCGGCATGTCATCCTCGGTATCCATGTCGGAATCGGGGGCCTGTCCTTCCCCATGCTCTCCACCCTGCTCAAGAAGGTGCTGAGCATCATGGGCGGCTAACATGGCATTGGCATGCTCCAAAACACCATGCACATTCTCAAGCTCATCCCTTGTTTGGACTTGCTCGTTGTGGACGTTGTTATGCGCAATGTGGAGGTCAGACAATTGCCTCTCCAAATTAGCAATCATGGCGTCTCTGGTGCTCACTTCTATGGACAATGAGGTCCTCTCTACCCCAATGTCACGGGCACGAATGGACATATCCATGGCAAGGTTGAGCACCTCACTCTGTGACCGTCCTAAAAGTGCCTGCAAAAACGGTGATAAGCTCGGATCCACCTCATCATAAGTGCAGCTGCAGCGACGGGGTTCTCCGCCATCCTCAAAGGGGAGCTAAGATAGCGCCTCATCCAGTGGGCATCGTCCGGCTGGGACGGTGGAAACAGCCCAAGCAGCTGATGCTCTACCAGGTCTTGGTTCTGAGCGCAAAAAGAACTGATGCCATTCAAGGCAGCTAACTCGCAAGTAGTCTCCATGTGGTGCCCATGAAGTTCCACACTCCAAGTGGGGGAGCTAGGATACGGTGGGTGGCGATGCACCACCAAACGCACATGGTAGCGAGTCACGCCTCGGTCTCGGATGACGGTCCTCTCATACTGCGGCGGGGTTGGGTAATCCAGCGCCTGCGGCGGGGTTGGGTAATCCAGCGCCTGCAAAACAGACCAAAGGATACTAGGGAATCCCTCCCATCCTAAACAGTCCGAGAAGGAAATGTCGTTGGGGTAGCTGGCCAGGTCAGCGTGAGCGTCCATTCTAAACAAAAAGGTCAAGGGTGAGAACCGGTTAGCGCCAATGAAAATAAAAACAGATTCTGGATAGTGTAGTAAAAATTGTAAAACCCAACATCTAAAATCCCAAAAATTCTCAAATTTGGCCAGAACATTGTTTAAATAATTCCAAACAAGTTTCGTGTTGAAGGTTTGAGCAGAAACCGTCGTTAAGAAGGTGTAAAAATTCAATTTTTAACTTGCTATTCCCAGAAATTTCCAGCAGACAGGGAGTTACCATTTTAAGCATAACTCTAGTTCTACTGAACCAATTTCGTTGAAATTTCTACAGCACAAACTAGATAACATTTATGACAATTTTCATGTTGAACACTCTTTCGTTTGACGAGGCTTTCAGGTTCGAATTAATGGTGCAAGGAGACTGCTTTCGGCCAAGTTTCGGCTCAATTTCCAGTTGTTATTTAAATTTTGATGGCGGGTAGTTCGAGGGTCGTGCATTAAGGTTCAACAACATTTCAGTGAGTTGCAATGCATGAGCGGCCTATTCGTTCTCACCAACACACGTGCCAATAAACTTTTGGCCTACGAAGTTAGTGCCGGTGGCTAGGCAATATCCGTCTCTCCCTATATTAACTAGCCGAATTGTTCTAACCGTTCATCTTATGGAATCATGGTTAGTGTACCTGCAGAAAATTCCATTCCAGAACATATATAATCAACCTTTCGTGCCAGCACTCACGAAAGTGTCTCCATACAATACCACCCACTATAGAGGTGGCACCCGAACGTTCAACATTGAACGGGCAATGCTTCATATGTCACCAAGGCAACATATTGACAATTTCATACACTCATGAAATGGCGTATTGACTTTGTGCCGCCATCATATTTGCATATGATGCCGTGGTACGCTACAGCAATCGCCGTACCTTGCGCCCACCATGCTATTCTAGTTTCATACGCTATCACAGCGTATTGACTATGTGCCGCCACTATATTTTCGTATAGTGCCGTGGTACGTTACAGCAATCGTCGTACCTTGCGCCCACCATTGCGTAAAGTAAATGACAGAATGAAATGTGCTCGAAGTCAGTATAATATATATAATTAGCCACCTATCATATCGTGATCCCTTAACCCACATAGGCTTCACGCTCTAGGTAACATCCTTAGCGGTCCTAAGAATAACCTTTCATCGCAAATGCACGGCGGAAGTAAGAGTTGGCAAGTTTTATTCAAAAATATTTATTTAAGGTTTGTTGCTCTCTCTGGCGCGCATGTTTCTGCTCTGATGCCAGCTGTGGCGGACCACTCCGAAATTATTCCAAGTTAAGTACCCCTGGACCGCTAATCACGCAGTCAGACACTTAATCCGGAATAAGCTGGAGCGCCGTTGGATTATACCCGATTAACCACGTACTTTCACGATCGAAACAACACGCGCGCCCACACGATGGTGAGTTCCAGAGATTACAACATTCCACAAATTCATCATACATAATAGTATCATAGAGTTATTACAAACCAAGTTTGAAATTTAAATCAGAGTATATAAGTTCATTGCAGCGGAAAATAAAAGTTTATTGCAGCGGAAATTAAACTAGCGACGATGCATAGTAACACCATAATGAAGCCTGCCATGGTGCTACTCCTCCCGTTCCTCGGCAGAGGACGGAACCCACTCGACGTGCCATCCAGGGGGAACCTGGGTAGGCCAAGTGATGGCATCGACTGCCACATCCATCACAGTACCTGAAATAATATCCACACGCAAGGCTGAGTATACTAATACTCAGCAAGGCTTACCCGTCGGGTGAAAACTACATCACCAACTTCTAGACATGAAGGCTTTTGGCAAGTGGGTTTGTTTGCCAAAAAGCGACTAAGGGTGGATCCTTACTTTTACGGTTTTAGCATCAAATTCTAGTAGAATTAACCATTCTAGATTAGCATCCTCGCTAAGCATACAAGTGGTGCAATACAATTTAATTCATACAATAAGTTCATCATCCTCATAGTTCCACTTGTTACTCAATGCAGCACAGCGGTCAAGCAGTCTCATTAACCGCGAGAAGCGGACAGTTCGAACCGAATTTTGCTACCTGGCCAGGGGAAACCCAACACACACGGACAATGCTTGCTATAAAAGGCACAAGCACTTCCCAACCTTTCCCATCGATCCACAATTCGGAACCGGGTCCACTTCCTTAGGATAGAGGTTTACTGCTTCACTCACAGCATCACGCATATATCCACATGTGTACGGCAAGGGAAACAAAAGTTTCCAAGGAGAGATGGCTATCGGCCCTAGCTGCTTCAATCTGGTACCGGGCTTACCGATTCCCATATATCGGCATGCATGTGGTACGTACAAAAACTTGACACACAGAACCACACGTTTCGACCTTAAATCAATTATCATACACGGACGGGAGATCTACATCTACCATCCGGCCCGTCCATCCTTATGATTCCAACATAAGTAAAGACAAGCAACTCCTATGTCTCGAGAGTGACAGGAAATCACTCGACTTGTAACGGACCTAAAGCATTGCTCTATCGATCCTTTCATACTAATGTTGCAAGTCATAGGTACTAGAATTATGCAACTAAGGTATTCAATCAACTCCTTGAAACGAAAATGCACAAGCATAAATAAATACATAGTTGCACGAATTGAAAGTTAGGTCATGCTCCGGGGCTTGCCTTCTTGGGCTAGTTGACTGTTAGACTCCGGGTCGACCGCGACTTCGCTGGCACCGCTCTCGGGGATTCCTTCTTCGTCGGCGGGGATGAGGTGATAGATGTCATCCGCAAGAGCGCCTTCTACATGAGATGCATAACTTTATAGTGGCTGACTAAGTGATCTAAAACCAAGGCCTTGAAGGCCATATTCACCTAGACATGCTAGTGTACTTCTCTTTTCTTTATAAGTTAAACAAGGCGTGTGGTGCAAAGCTTAAGCTTTCAAGAAAAGAACTCGGCTGATTATCGCGGATCGAGTTCTTTTCGACAAAAAGAACCCTGCTGGTTGCCGTTGTCTGGGTTCTTGTCGAAAAAGAACCCTGCTCGGACAGGAAAAGAACTCTGGGGACATTTCCTACGAGTCACAGGGTTGATTCTTCAAAGAACCCTGGGGACATCTCCTATGAGTCACAGGGTTGATTCTTCAAAGAACCCTAGGGACATCTCCTACGAGTCACAGGGTTGATTCTTCAAAGAACCCTGGGGACATCTCCTACGAGTCACAGGGTTGATTCTTCAAAGAACCCTGGGGACATCTCAAACAACACATTTCTACTCTAGTTTTCTTCTCATTTTTATTTCTCTGTTCCTGTTCATCCTTTTTATCTACAAACTTTATGACAACTACTGGAGTAGAAGAGTTAGGCTCACTCCAAAATTTAGCTAAAACTAAGCTACACATAATTTATTAAAAATAGTATAAACTGTTGCTTAAAGAAACAAGATAAATTCATATAAAATTGAAAATACCTTCAAATCAGATAATTTTTCTACCAGAGCTAGTCATGAGTGCAAGGAGGGCTCTGGACAAGTGGTGGCTCAAAATAACCTTGGACAGTTCTCAATAATTTTCTATCTGAAAACACACATCTATTTATTTGCTAGTCTAAACAGGGTCAAAAAATTAAGTTTAGCATTTTTAACAGATGTGCTAACAAGTTCTTAGGCCTCTGGAGAAAATGGTGATTTTGAGCTGCATGGATTATTTTTAATAATTTCAGGACTGGCTAAGACAGGAATCACAAATTAATTCATAACTGAAGCTACAATCCATATTTTTAGGTCCCCTTTGGACACAAGATGTCCAATGTCACTGTAAACAACATATCCAAAGCTCAGCCCTAGCGGGGCTCAGGATTCAAAATGGTGCACAAGTTTCTAATTTCACCGTTTGAATTTTAATTCAAAAACAGTTCACCAAAAGTATACACATGCTAACATGTGATTGGAGTTTACAATCTCACGAGTCCAGGGAGTATTTTTGTGCATTTTTCTGATTTTTGTATGATTTTTGGTGGATTTTACAAAATTTCGGGAAAAAGGTTTAAACCTTAAGAATCTTTTTACGCGCCGATCCCTGAATCTTTTGAAAACTTCACGAACAGGTCCCTGCCTTTTTCACTGGGAACCCTGTAAAGAGGAAGAAGATGAACTCGGGTCCTTGGCTCGTCGACGGCGTTGCGCCGGCCAAACGACGGCGGGAGAGGGTCGGAGAAGTGGGGGAAAAGGACCAGTGGCTTACCGCGAGTCGAATGGTGGCAGTTGGGAGGCCGGAGGAGGCTCGGAGGTCGCCGGCGACATGCAGTGGCGGCATGGCCGCCGCGGGCTCGATTCCGGCGAGGGTGGTGGTTGTCGCCGGGGTTGGAGGGGTCCGTGAGCACCAGTGGGACTTGGTGAAGCTATTGGGATGCTCGGTGAACCACGGGGAGGGCTCGAAGTGGGTGCTCGACGTGCGGGTGCTCCAGTGGCCGGAAATGCGGATTTGGGGGAAATCAGATTTCTCGCCGGAGGATTGGGGATAGCTCGCGAGAAGTGGGGGAATTGGAAGCTAGGGAAGTGGTCTAGCTCTGTGCACGAGGGATTTGGGAATGGTGGAGGGACGAGGACGAATCTCGCTCGGGACTCAAGCTCGGTCCGCGCGGCTGGAGGTTGAAGACGACGTGCTCGAGCGCGGGGAGGAGGGGAATGGTTGAGTGCGAGCTGAGAGAAGTGGTGAGGGGCTCGGTGGAGTGCTTTGGCACGCTAGCGAGTAATGAGCGGCCTCAGGAACGCGCGCGAGGGACGACGGGTGACGCGACGCGCCATTGCTGCGCCCTGAGCTCGAACAGAGCGCGCGCTGCTCGATTGGGCGAGGGGAGATTGTGGCGTGGGCGCTGGGGATCCTCCACAGTGCTCCTTGGCGCGTAGTGGGATGGAATCCAGCGCGGAGGGGCTCTGCACGCGAGCGCGGCGACGGCCACGGCGGCGCTCGGCTCGCAATGATGGCGTTCTGCGTGGCGCGCGGCGGCCAGAGCACTGTGGCGCAGGAAAAGACCGGTCGGAGCGTCGGGGGCCCGTGCGACGACAAAAGGAACCTGCCGCCGCGGCTCGGCCGGCCTGGCGCTGCCTCCTCCGCACGCCGGCCCCGTGGCGGCCGGACTCCGGCCGGAGCAGAGCGCGCCAGGGGTGAGCTGGCAGCCCCGTGGAGCTCCTTTACCCCATTTGAATTTTCTCCAAAAATTTGAACTGAACTTCGAAAAGTGTAAAAATAAAAGTTGGAGTTTGAGATATGGAACACAATTTCCTTTTTGGTGTGAACTTGAAATTTCAAATTTTTCAAGCTCGAACAAGCCAATTTCAAACATGTGTTCAGAACTGTTTTTCGTGTTTTTGAGGGGCTAAACTGCAAATTTTGAAACAGTTCCCAACAATGACTAGGTCTTATTTGTGATGACAAACAACTTTTATTTTTGGAGATTTTCAAGTTTAGTACAAAATTCTTGAGATTTCAGTTGGGTGTCAAAAAGACCTTTGTTTTGAATTTCAATTTGAATTTTGGGTAAATTTTTGAGTTCTAACACCATGTGTCTCCTTTTAACCTGTTTTAAGGGTGCTTCCAATGTATTAACATCAGGGATGTCACACTTGAGCAGGTCGGTTGAGCATCTTGGCGGTTAAGTTAGCTCAGCATGCAACCGTCCTCAGAAGAGCGCCTTGAACGGAGTCGGTGGCCGGCCGTTCAGCCGGATCCTGGCCGATCGGCCAGGGTTGGTCGCTGTAACACCCAGGTTTCCAAGAAATCCGAATGCTTCCATATGTGTGCCCAGGATGTCCACAGAACACATATAGATTACAAATATTGAATCACAGAGAACACAATGCTCGAATAAAATAGTTTATATCAGAGTTCATCACAAGACATAGTCTTAAACAAATAACACAGCGGAAGTCTTAATATTATTAAACGTCTCGTATCTAGTAGAGCCTCAAATCCACAGGGACACCGACTGGTTGAACACAGCTAGAAGTACGGCAGATCCTCCGGAAACTCAGCAAGCGACTGATCATTCAATGCTCCATCTGTTACCCATCCGGGATTTTGTTGAATAATTGCAAGTGTAAGTAAACCATCTTACTTAACAAGTATAACACGGGTTATGCAAGGACAAAAGGCTGGACACGGTTAAACTGCGGTAGCACTTTTAGTTGTTTCATTTTATTATCATCCAAATTACTACCAATGAGTAGAATCCCAAATATAAACCCATTAATAAGGTATAAGTGATTATAGAACAAACCAACATCAACCACTAATATCATCTTCTAATCAAAAAGGATCCAGGCCGCTCGTGTCCGTGAGCACGGCTATCATGATAGATCAACACTCTGTAGAGGTTTCGCCCTTTATCCGCCGGTCACATAAATCCAAAAGAACTTATGTTACGAGGACTTTCACAAAACACCCTAACAAGCACAGTAGCCGTTTTGGTTCAACATAGGCAGCATAACCCGAGGCATCGAGATTGACGTACGCTCAGGGCGCAACGTGAGGGGGTCAACGGCGTCCAGAGCGAGAGCGCAATCATCGCAACGTGTGAAGCTGCCGTACATCGGGCGCTTACATCACGGGACTTTGCCTAACGGGGCATAGCCAACGGATAAAACCGTCCTCGATGGATCAAACTATACTCTCACCCATGCACCCCACATACGCCTTTCGGTAACCACTGGCGAGCTAGAGACGTACAAGCTAGTTATCCAAGACCAGAGCCATTATAGTTCCAACGGCGGCGAACAGGTTCCTGGGTTGTCGCTTTAAGAACCAGACCTTATGGAGAGACATTAGAACAAAGCACAAAGCACATGCTCTAATTCCCTAGACCAAACCTTATAGAGGCACTAGAACAAAGCACACAGCACATGCTCTAGTTCCCCGAACCATGTTGCTAAAAAGCATCTTTTAACCATCATTGAAGTGAACCATTAATTCAATATTGACATTAAAAATAAATGTTGGTTGCAGCGCGTAGCATAGACTAACCATAATGCATAAAACCCCGGGTAACAAGGAATAAGGTAAAGACTAGGAACATCCTTAGTGGTTAACAGTATTAGACACATGCATATGATTTATGTGATTAATCGGTGTTTAGGTAACAAGGATGGTCCGTGTTATACTTGCCTTCCTCAGTGAACTGCTGCTGCAACTGCTCTTCGAGAACGGGATCGTCGGCGAACTCGAACGGCTCGGCAACTACTCACATCGATCACCACACAAGCATCCACACATACATGCAAACAAGATATTTAATTAGAACAGTACACCAAACATAAACAAAAGATGAAAAGAAGGCTTTAGAGTTACTCTACGCTTCACTACGAACACGTGAGCGCAAAAATCACTCAAATCGGAGTTAAAACGGAGAAACTACGCTTAAAACGGGCTCTAGGGGCTTGCTGGTAAAGATTTTAAGCTTCCAGGGGTGTTTTTAAAAGAAACCAGGGACCTAAAACATAATTTCATATAGAAACTCGAGGGCTGCGGTGTAAAAACAACTTTCAGGACGGCGGGCGCTATTTTTCAAAAGAGCAGGGGCTAAACCGAAAGAAAAAAAGACTTGGTTGTAAATACTTTTGAACTGCGCTGGACCGCGGGTTGATTTTTGAAAACTGCAGGGGCTCTTTGCAAAATCGCCACGGCAGCGGCTGGATGCTGACGTCGGCTGACGTCACCGTCTACTGTGCCGTGGACCGGCCGTAGACCGCGGTCCACGGGTCCACGGTGAACCGGACCGGGTTTAGATCTGGACCGTCGGATTCGAATCCTACGGCTCTGGCGCGTTGAGGCTCTGGGTCGCCGGAGCGCGGCGGCGCTAGGTCGAGACCTCGCCGGAGATGGCTCGGCTGGGAGCTAGGAAGCTCGGTTTCTCGCCGCGATTGGTCCTAGGGTTAGAGGAGAGAACGTGGGTTCGGTTTTGGGGGTCAGGGAAGAGGTTTAGGCCTTGGTGGTGGCCGGCGGCGAGCGGAGGCGGGTCGGCTGCTCCGGCGAGCTTGCGCGGGCGCTGCAGAGCGAAAGAGGAGGGGAAAAAGGGCTTGGCGTGTTTCTTACCACACGGCGAAGCTCCGGGGCAAACCCTCGGCGACAATGCGGCCTTGGAGCGAGCCCTAGGCGATGGCGGCGGCGCGGCTAGGGTTTCGCGGCGCTGCGAGCTTGAGGCGGCGCTAGGGTTGTGGGTTGCGGCTCAAGAGGGTTCACGGCGGCTTATAAAGGGGCTAGGCGACCTCGGCGTGCGCTCCAAGCCGGGGAGAGGCGTGCGCGAGGCGGAGTCCGCGGCGGCGCGGATCGGGGAGGAGTTCTGCTCGCCTACGGCTGGAGGAGGAAGGAGGAGCTGACGGGTGGGCCCAAGTCGTCAGCGGCTGCGGCGGAGGAGGAGCGCGCCGACAGGTGGGGCCGCGCTGTCAGCCGCAGCGGAAGGGAAAGGAGACGCGCAGAGTTGGCGGTGGGCTAAACTGGGCCGCGCGGTGGAGAGTTGGGCCGCGGGAAGAAAGAAAGAAAAAGAGAGAGAGCTGGGCCGCGCGGGAAAGAAAAGAGAGGGAAGGCTGGGCCGCTGGGCTGAAAAGAGAGAGGGTGAAAGAGAGAAAAAGAAAAGGTTTTTCTTTTATTCAAACACTCATCTGAATTCAAATTCAAATTCAAATTTGAATTCAACAATCAAAAATAAATGCACCAGCATGAATGCAACAATAATGTTTCTATTTCCTATATTTCCTTTTAATTATTCAAAATTTTATTTTTCCTACATTATTTATGAGCACTTGAATATAAAGAAACCAATTAATTACTAAATTTTAAATAGGGCCATTTTTAGGGTGTTAAAGTCACCACCTGGCACCGCCTTTCGCAGAAACGCTTTGGATTGCCTCCTAGTGTCGGTAGTTATGACAGTTATTAACTGCCTGGCAGTTAAGGCATGCAAGTGGGCCCTCTAATCCATGTGATGTGTCTTTCGGCCCCTTTGATCAAACCGTCATTGGATGAATGGCTTGGATGCTTTGCATGTGTGCTAGTTTGCTCATGGATCAGTGACGTGTCATTTGGCCGAGATGTCTGGCCGGCCGGCCAGGACTTGGCCGGTCGACCAGGCTTTTTGCCCGTTTTTGTCCTATTTTCTGCCACGTGTCCCTGCATTCACAACTTCACCAAAACTTGTGGAATTTGTTAAATATAAGCAAAATATACATGGAACATTGTCCAAAGTTCTCATTTTATCTGAAATTTTGACGGTCACAAGGTGTCATAATGGCCGTCAACACACCCCCAAGCTTATCCCTTTGCTCGTCCTCGAGCAAAGCTAAAACTTAGGCTCGGTGGATCAGGAGTTGGGTCAATGCATACCCCTACAAGTACCCTGTGCATAAACCTAAACTCTGACAAAGTAGATTGAATTAATTGGCACATAATCAATTTATACATTTGCTCATCTGTGGGGCTTATTGCTTTTCGTCTTTGTCACAGGCAGTTGGAAAGCTGAACGATCATCACCGGAGTTTCCTGCAGCTGTTCAGGTTCCTCCTCAGGGAGATAATTTTCACAAAGATGGTAAATATCCCCGATGGTACTCTCGAGTCACTCAAGTGTATAAATCTTCACCTTGGTCGAACCGACCATGACTCCTACTCTAATGGCCGATATCTGGAGCTTTGGGTAGGGAAAAAGAAGCATACCTTGGTTACCTTTGTTGACAAGCTGAATGGCGATTCTCGAGAAGTAGTGCTCATCAAATTCCCATCCTTGGAATTTAATGTTCAGGGGAAAAGGAGAGAATGGACTCACACATGGAAAGATTGCCTGATTCTTAGGCTCATATTGTACTCTATTTGTAGATCTTCTTTCTCCTTTCTTTATCTCTCTTTCTCTCTCTTCTTTTTTTAAGGAGGAAAGAGGATAGGTAAAAATAGGAGCTCAGATCCTTGCTTGAATTCATGAGTATTTTCATTGGAGCCTTTTTCTTGAATCATGGGCAGAATAGGTACGGTGGAGATTTTGGGCTGGTTGGTGAAATGTGTCGTCCGACGAAGGTGGATGTTAATACTCGGAGTGAGAAATCAACATGCCGGACAGTTTGAGGCTAGCAGACAATGGTTACGCGAAGGAGAAGGAGTAGGTAGATGATAAGCATTTCCTTCACGAGAACACACCGCTCGACAAATCTCAAAGTAACACAAGACTGCATATGGTGGCTAGAATAAAATTTTGCATATATGGCTCTGGTGGGTCAATCATCCATCGGGGTATTTTCCATGAACTAATCTACTCCCGAGAGGTTCCTTATTGAGCATGCATTCTTACTCTAGTTCAAACCATATCAATATTCCCAACAACTAGACTTTGACAACTATTGCTTATGCTCCCACTAGAATGAAGCATAGGGGAACGCCACATGCCAAAGAACTCAAGTACTAAGAGAGTAAAGGGTTATGTACGAGGCACGTGTAAAGCATAAACAGAGCAACTATTCATCATGTCCAAAAGAGAACTTGCAAAACTTCCCATGTTAATGAAATTCTAAAGCATGTCATGGCATTTCAAGAAATTAAACGTCAAAGGAACGATAGATAACTTACCTGTGATACCTCCCCCAAGCTTCGATGAAGCTCAGTAGTCTGACTGGTCGGGGTTCTGCTGGTTGGGGTTGAGATCCATGCGCTGGAAGATGGTTGAGATGTCGTAGTGCATGGATGTCGCCATCGCCCAGTTCTGCTGCGTGAGATCCGTGTTGTGTGCTATGTCCTGGTTCATCTGCTGCTGCTGCTGGTAGAGCTCACTGAGCCGGGTGTTGATCTGCGAGATCTCCCGAGTGAACGGGTTCTCGTAGTCGTACCAGGCTGAAGTGGATGGTCCGACCTGTGGACCATAAGAACCCATACCTCCGGAGTAGTAGTACCCGGGGTCCTGGCCATAGCCTGGCATGGTTCCTGTGTACTGGCCTGACCCTCCTTGGAAGTAGTCGTACGTCTGCTCGAAGGTCATGTTGGCAGTCGGGTTAGGTGGAGGCATCTGTCATGTCCCGGGCTCTCCAGATGATGGCATCTGTGAAGTGCCTGCCTCGGTCTGCCTTTCCAGCAGGGTCCTGCTACGGGTTGTTGGTCGTGTCCCAGCTACATTGTGGCGTGCTGGTTCCTTCTTCCTCATCTGCAATTTAAGCCGCTTCACCGAGTAGAGTCCGAGGTTTGAGCAGGGAAGCTCAATCTCTTCCTCGTACCCGGGGTAACACATAAAAAGAGTATGATTCGGCCCTTCCCGCATCAAATGCCCTTGCACAAAATGATCAAGACCATTTTGGGTTTGATACTCCTGTGTCAATGGCAAGTAGGTGACTTCTGCATTTGTCAAAGCACCGACATACGTGGTGATACGAGTCACCAGCGAAGTAATGTCAATGGTGCATTTTGTAGTCACCATCCTTTTCCAATGACTAAGCATACTCAACACGGGAGAAAACTTTATCTTTTTAGCCATAGCATAAAGGCAAGGCAACTCAGCATTAAGACAAAGACGTAAATCTGCACGAGGATGAACAACCATAGCAATCCATTTTGCCAAAAACCGCAGCGTAGGATTATGAGTGGAAGTTATGCTGTTTTTGGTGCTGAAAGAATCATCAGAGATGGAGTCCCACCATGAGGTTCGCTCATAACGGTGGTCCTTCTCCAAAATATTGGGGTTCAAAATGCAACGTTGATGAAAACCAAGAGCATTGCTAAACTAGCGAGAGTTCAAAATAAAATCCTCATTGAAAAATCAAAATCGAATGATAGTTTCTTTCGGGGTGGTTTCGATATTCAAACTCATCAGAAATTCAATAGTGAGAAGACTCGAACCTGATTCCGTGATGGTGTGGAAGTCCTCCCAACCTGCATGCTTGAATGCGCGATCCATGTCATGTCCCAAGTCCGTTTTGATGAGAAGGAGAGGGCTGAAGACAGTAACATGTGCAAAGTTGCGATTCTTCAACAACTCCAGCGCACTCCTCTCCTATTCGGTTCGTGGCACGATTTGATCAATCGCGACAAGAACTCGAATACGGAAGGGACCTTGTGGTGGTGTCGACACTTCTTCTTCTTCTTCATACAGGACATTGCGGTGGACAGGCATGTCCACCGACATATTATCCCGAGAAGAGGCGGAGCTGTGCGAGTGACGTGAGCTTGATGGAGTCAGCTTCTTCTTGAGCTTGCCGGCTGCCCTCTTTGCTCCACGCAACATGATGCTTGCTGCAAGGTTAGTGCTCACAATACCCGAGGAAAAATATATCAGGGGGTTAGCGGTTAGTCGTCCTTGTGGGGGATTAACCTCCACAAAACGTTCTTGTCTTGAAAGAAAATATTATTCCAACGAAAGGAAAATATTTTTTTGGGGTGTATGTGTTTGAACAACACACACAGAATTTTCTTGATTTTTTTTAGCTCTTGCACTTAGCTTAATTAATGGCTAATTAAACTAGCAAGGAGATTAGAGCAAACGAGAGGGAAAAGAGCACAGAGCAAGGAAGATGAGTGTGCACCTGCGCTTTGGTGTGCCTCAAGGAGACCTCGGCGCCGGCTTTTATAGGTGGACGTCGGTGGGTGGCCGGCCGACCAGGGCCCGGCCGGCCGGTCGATGAACGGCGGCGGCTTGGCCACGGCGACGGTCTAGGCGTAGCCCTTTTCCTTGTTGTGGCGTGGTTGGTGACGATGGGACGCGAGCGGCCGAGAGCAGGCCGGCCGGCCGGAGTGGAGCCGATCGGCTCCTTGTCTTCACGCACCTCATGATTTCTTCTCTGACTCTGATCCCTGCACGTTAGTGCTCCACTTCGCTTGGGTAGCGCCTCTGTGGCTGACAGGCGGGGCCGGTCGGCCAGGTTGTGGCCGATCGGCCAAGTGACTTGACCATTTTTTTATATATATATGCAGTGAACCAAAGGAAATAATTCACAAGATAAATTTGCAAGAATTTAAATATGCCATGAGTGAATGAAAAGGGAAAGTAAATGCACCAAAAATAAACTATCCTATATGCGAATGCATGAATGGATAACTGCCACGTACCTTATGGCGAGGGCTCGTCTTTCCTGTCCTGAGCAGGACTTGTAAGCTGTTGAGCTTGATCACCTCCTGATGACTCAGTAGGTGGATTCTCACTTCCTGATGGTTCAGAAAGTGGTGTCTTTTTCCGCCATTCCTTTTGGATGATCGGAGGTGGATCGACCTTGTCTTCTTGTTCTGACTCCAGAGCTTTCTTGCGTTGGATCCTTCGTATTGCTTGTTTCCGATTGTGGCTTTTGGTGGCTTTGTATAATCGTAGCGCCTCAAGCGTCATGATTATTTCGTCCATGGTCGGGATTGATGGATTTCCTCACCCTGTCTTGGACGGCTTCCGTGCGAATGCCTTGACTTGGGCACATTGTTCCACCTTTGGCTTAAAGGTGAATTTCTCCTTCTGGCTATTAATGTTGAGCAAGATTTCTCCAGCCTCAATATCGATGTTTGCTCTTGCAGTGCTCAAGAACGGTCTTCCCAATATAAGAGGCGTTTTGGTGTCAACTTCCATGTCGAGAACGACAAAGTCTACGGGAACGAAGAAGTCCCGAATCTTGACTGGGATATCCTCTGCAATTCCCGCTGGGTAGCGAATCGATTGATCCGCCAGCTGCAAACACATGGCCGTATTGGCAAGCGCATGATGGTTAAGTTTATCATAAACTACCTTGGGCATGACGCTGACACTTGCTCCCAAGTCACACAAGGCACGGTTGAAGTGTTGGTTCCCGATCGAGCATGAGATAGTGGGGTGTCCTGGATCCTTCTTTTTCTCAGCGAGAGGATCGAGTATAGCTGAGCTACACTCTTCCGTCAGGCGTACCATCTCGGTGGCAGGCAAGGACCTCTTGTTCCCAAGAATGTCCTTCAGGTATTTTGCGTAGGTGGATACCTGCATAGCGTCAAGAAGCGGTATATTGACATAAAGCTTCTTAATTACCTCGACGAATTTGCCGAATTGTTCGTCGGCCACCGGCTTCCTTCTCCGTTCCGGAAACAGTAAGGCAGTCGTGTCATAGTACTCCTTTGAAGCCCGTGGGACTTCACTGGTCTCTTCCCGGGTAGCTTCGGTTGGTTCCTTGCCCTCCTCTTCCTCGGCTTCTAGCTTAGTATTCCTAGCGGGTACGGCTTCCCACTGAGTACCTGCATCTTTAGGTGGAGATGGATCCCGCATGGACTTTCCAATCCGCGTGGTAACAGCACTAACACTTTCTTTATGGGGTGCTTCTGGTTGCCCAGGAAGTTTTCCCACATTAGCATTAGGAAAAGATGCAGCCAATTGAGCAATTTGAGTTTCCATCATTTTATTAAACTCGATTGGTTTTTGACAACAGAATTAAATCCCTCCATTTGGGTGGCCATAGACTCTAAGACTTTATCAGTAGCAAGAAACTTTTTACTGATGCTATCATTAATTTGTTTTTGGCCATACCATATATCTTTCAAAGTAGGAGAAGAATTACTGTTGTAGAATGAATTACCTTGCTGTTGGCCGGAGGGGAGGTTGGGCTTGGAGTTCCAACCTTGCTGGGGGCGGAAGCCTGCATTGGGATTCCCATTCCCGATGAAGTTCGCTTCCTCTTGAGTGCTCGGGGCAACTGTAGCCCGAGTGTCCGGTGTCACCACATGTCTCACATGTGATCCGTGAACCCGCCATCTCCTGGGTAGGAGATTCCAACTTTTTCATAAGAATGTCCATCTTAGCGGCCAGCATGTCGATGGAGTCGACTTGATGAACTCCTCTGGTACGGGCTGACTGCCTATCTCCCTTCCAACTTTGGTTGGAGGCGATTTTCTCCATTAGAGCCTTTGCTCCTGGCACTTCCAGCGAGAGAAATGATCCTCCTGCTGCTGCATCAAGATGTTCTTGAGATCTCTGGTTCAACCCGTGGAAGAAACTCTGGGTGACCAGCCATTCTTCCAGGCCATGATGTGGGCATGCTGCAATATACTCTTGCAGACGCTCCCAAGCTTCCGAAACAGTTTCATCCTCCTGTGTTGGAAACCTGATATCTTCCCTCGGTAAACATTGGTTTTGCTCACCATAAAATATTTGGTCAGAAATGCGTCGGCGCAGGTCTGCCAAACGTTATTGAAGGAGGCCTTGCTGGTGTAGAACCATAATTTCGCCTTCCCAAGTAGCGAAAACGGAAACAAACGCAACCGAATAGAATCCATAGTAGAACCTTTGGGATCAATGGTGCTACTCACTTCAAGGAACGTTTGAAGGTGAACGTTGGCGTCCTCTGACGCCTTCTCACAGAATTGATTGGCCTGAACCATGTTGATGAGGCTAGTCTTCGATTCGAAACCATTTCCACCCTGGTTCCTATTATCCTCAAGACCTGGAAAGCTACTGCTTGATGGGGCAGAGAACTGACGGAGGGTCTTGGTGGTAGCCATGGGGTTAGGTAGTGGAGCTGAGCAACTGCAACTATCACTGAGCTTTCTCTGGGGTGGGACGACTCTGCGTCTCACGAGCCGTCCAATACGCTATGGATTAGGATCAAAGTTTGACGGTAGGTCGAAACCGGTCATGCACTGCTATGCAAAATAATCACAAAGACAAAGAGAGCAGTGGTAAGCCCGCTAAGAGTAGCGGTGATAAGACTAGAATGTCTTCCAAAATTTAATTCAACAACATACTTTAGCCAATTGCTTCCCCGGCAACGGCGCCAGAAATGCTTGTTGGCACTTCTTAACGTTACTGGAATTGTGCGTTAGAAAGCCAGTGGGAAACTCTTGCCCTATAGAATAAAATATTCTGCAAGGGCACAGAATGACCGTGTAGCACTTCACCTTGGAGTATTCCAGGTATCGCAAATTTCCACGGGGAAGCTCTTTGGTTAAAGTGATATTGAGAAATTATACCAGGAACACATTCTAGAAATATACATCAACTATCTTAGGGGAGATAACTGGGGCACAAAGATATGATAGGTGGCTGCCCTAAATGACTTAGCTTATCTTAAAGGTAAGCTAGATAGAAGGTCCAAATGACCAGCGACACAGGAGACTTCTACACTTAGAGATAGAAAAGAAGCTGGGAGAGCAACGAGTGAGAAAGGATTCCTAAGACACTCCTAAACTTATCAGAAAGCCTCTAAAGATCTAGACTAGAACTCTACCTAGCTGTCAGGGAAAAGAGCTTACTTCGGCGGCTGGAAGAGGAAAGGTCCAGACAGGATAGAAGGGGGACCTAACGGCAACCTGCAACTACTGCTATGAAAACACCGAACGTTGTGGTCGCACAAAGGATGGACAAGGCTGTCACCACTTGCCGCCTACCACTCTCTTTCCGTGGGGTGGAACACAATTCTAGCTAACACCTAACCAAACACCACGTCTGGGTTCGATGCTAGGATTTCTTGTGAGGCCTTTACAAGAAACCCCCTCTACCTAGGAGACGGCTAAATCTCCTACTCCGGGCGAGAAACCCGTAAGGTAAAAGCCTGACAAACTAACTAGACTCTAACTGAATCTAAAGGTTATGAAATGAAAGGATCACACTACTTTCCTAGATAAACTAGGAAAGCAGGAAAGGAAAGTTTAACCGATAAGTAAAGAAGATAACTATATTAATAAAGGAAATATTCGAAGTATAAAGAAAAGATACAAGAGAGATTCCGGAACCTCGAGGCAAGCTCGACTCAACTCTAACTCCCAACCCTAATCTACTCTAGAAAATATAAAAAGTAAGAGAAGCTCCTTCTTGGTGTGTGTTGAGAAGTAAGTGGAGGCCTCCTTTTATAGCTTGAGCAGGTCGGTTGAGCATCTTGGCGGTTAAGTTAGCTCAGCATGCAACCGTCCACAGAAGAGCGCCTTGAACGGAGTTGGTGGCCGGCCGTTCGCTGGGATCCTGGCCGATCGGCCAGGGTTGGTCGCCACCTGGCACCGCCTTTCACAGCAACGCTCTGGATTGCCTCCTGGTGTCGGGTAGTTATGACGGTTATTAACTGTCTGGCAGTTAAGGCATGCAAGTGGGCCCTCTAATCCATGTGATGTGTCTTTCGGCCCCTTTGATCAAACCGTCATTGGAATGAATGGCTTGGATGCTTTGCATGTGTGCTAGTTTGCTCATGGATCAGTGACGTGTCATTGGCCGAGATGTCTGGCCGGCCGGCCAGGACTTGGCCGGTCGGCCAGGCTTTTTGCCCGTTTTGTCCTATTTTCTGCCACGTGTCCCTGCATTCACAACTTCACCAAAACTTGTGGAATTTTTTAAATATAAGCAAAATTAAATGGAACATTGTGCAAAGTTCTCATTTTATCCGAAATGTGACGGTCACAAGGGTGTCAGAATGGCCGTCAACACATGTCTTAAAACTCTCCTTCTCTTTATTCATTCGGTCTTCAGCTACCTCAACTCTAATAAGTACTTGTGCGACCGAATAATAATCACAATTGTCTATTTTTCTCTAATGGAGGATTCTAAACCTGTAAAGCATAGCCCAGCAAGATCAACCTCAGAAATAGACAAATTAAATCAACGGTTTTAATGTCTTTAAATCTTCTAAAAAATTGAGAGACAGTTTCATCCCGACCCTGTCTAACCGATGTCAAATCTGCTAATTTCATCTCATGATTGCCACTATAAAAATGATCATGAAACTTACGCTCTAGTTGATCCCAACTCATAATAGAACCAGGGGCTAATGAAGAAAACCAAGCAAAAGCAGTACCAGTAAGTGACAATGAGAACAAATGTACTCTAATTGCTTCATAATTTCCAGCCTCCCCTAGTTGAGCACGTATTGACTAATATGTTCCCAAGTGGTGCACATCATCATCTCCACTAAATTTCACAAAATCAGGCAAACGCCACCCATTGGGAAAAGGAACAGTATCAAAGCTAGCATGATAAGGTTTCTGATATACTCTAGTATTACCAAAATCAATACCTAGCTTATTTCTCATCACATCAGACAATTCATCCCTGAATCTAGTAAATTTGGCCCATTGGGGGTCTTGTTGGGCCGAAGATTGCATAGCATTAATATAATTCAAGTGAGGTGCTTGTCTGTTCTGCATATCCCTATGTGCATTAAAAACATCATCGGGAACACCACCCAAATTCGCAGTATGCATGGTCGTGAAATAAGTAGCGCCTGCTGTAGCTACTGGACCAGCACGGTCAGGAGAGACCAAGTTTGGAAATAGTAGACAGAGGCAAAGGTTGCTTTAGCACTTATACCATAGATTAGTCGAATTCATCTGACCACTAGAACCAAGCGGTCTGACCGCCTGTCGCGGTTGGAGCAGCCGTTCTAGCGGTCTTGACCGGTTGTAAAACCAGCCGCCACCGACCCATCTGCATTGACCGTTTTTGGTCTGAGCATGTTAGGTGGTGGTGGGATCTGTCCAGTAAAGTAATTCTGTGGCATGCCATTAAAATATTATGCTCAGGTAATTCACGAGTATCTAAAGATTTTCCCTCTAGTTTTTCGAGTCATTCTAGCAATTGTTCAACTAATGAATCACGATCCGAAAAACTTGTACCCACAGGAGTAGATGTAGGGGGCAAAAGGTGCAGAAGTGCTAACATTGTCAATTACCTCAATTTGCCCCTTACTCATCTTGAAGGAAGGCATTACGGAAGTCTCGAACACTTTTCGATCGAACGATCTTCGTGATCTTTCCAAAACGTCTTCAAAGAACTCCGCCTCGAGATGCTTCTGGCAGACGCCATAAACCTCTCATGGTCTTCAACACTAAGATCTCCAAGCGAAGCTGTCACGATGTTGTCTTCCCCAACGTCGAAGCCATAGTGCTAGGGGATAGTAGATCGGTCTTCAAAAACCAGATTTCTTTCTTCCCAGCGGAGTCGCCAAAATATGTTGAACGCACTTCTGGTCAACACATGAAAGCGCTAGATCGCACGGTCATCGAACTCTCCTCGTCGGAGCTTCTAGATGCAACCGGTCCATACCGCTGTAGGGGCCGGTCCAGACCGCCTGTAACAGAGGCGCCGCGAAAAGCCTACGATCACACCTCGGGAGGGACCCCGGTCGGAGGCTGCGAACCTAGGGTTGTTCTAAGGTCGGCAGGCCACTTAGAACGTCTAAAAGTCGTAAGAGACGAAGAGAAAGCAAAGGGGTTGGAAAAGCTAGGGTTTTGGAGATAAAAAGACAATGATTTGTACGACTGACGGGTAGAGGCCTCAATCAGCCACGGGCCTTTATATATATAGGGTGGAGAGGTCTTGTCCCGCAAGAAGTCCTTGTACAGATCTTAAAATGCTGTATAAATCCTGTTCCACTCGGACTCGGGGACAGCGCGGTCAGGACCGCCTGCCACATTTGCCAGATCGGCTACAGGGCCCGCCGGTCTAACCGCGCGTGTACAGGCGGTCTAGACCGGCTGTCCCAGCCTGATCGGGCTTTAAGCCGATTTTTGGTCATCAACACAATTATCGCGTCTATTACAACTTTATTGTTTCGGTACAAGCCAATTTTGCTAAAGAAAACAATTAACTAATATTTATTCCCAAAAAATCCGTATGTATCAGGAGTAAACCGACGCACAAGACTGTCGTCACATTATGCAGAAAAAGTTCCAAAATTGTATCCTCGCGACGATTCTCGCTAGCTTATACATACGCGGTAGCTGCAATCGATCATCATAACTGTGCCAGATCGCACTCGACTGACTTCTGGCCATTGATCCACCGCTTGGGGTCAGCACCAGTAGTCGTAGATCTGTAGTTGCTCTGCACCCACTGCATCTTCCCCACCTGCGTGGTGCTCAGGCTGCAGTTAGCGCGGGCGGCGTCGCCGAGCCCCGCCGCGCAGCCGGCCACGCAGCCGCCGCCGTAGCACTCGCAGACGTCGAGGTCGATGCCAATGGTAGCTGGCGACGAAGGGCGCCTTGACCAGCGGCCTTGATCCGGCCGCCCTTGCGTCGCCCATCCTCGGCTGCCCATATGCTCGAGTAGGCGTACAATG
>JACEFO010003250.1:0-11850 GCA_015342445.1 Digitaria exilis | reverse complement strand
AAAACAGAACAGCATGCGTCATTCCGCTGGATGGCACATCATTTGCTGGATAGGACAATGCGCCGCCCGCCTGCGCATGGCCGCATGCCCACTGCTGCCTGCTCCGCGGCCGGCTGCTGTTCTTCCCAGCGCAGTAGCATCGCCTCTTGACAATGGCTTGAGTGATGGCTGCACGCACACATGGCCACTTATGAATTTAAGCACACTATAGTAGTATTAGTTGATGCTCGGCTCGTTCACACGCCTGCCGCTATCTATAGTAGCATGCAGTGCAACCAGTATATGTCGTGGCATTGCGCGGCTGATGGCCTCCCATCGATAGCTCCAGAGAGGCGGCGGCGAGGTAGTGCATCGCCTCGGCGGTCGGTGGCGTCCTTGGACGGGTGGAACGCAGAGCTTGATCTGGTTGAGCTGGTGTATGAGGTGGCCATATTTTCATCCGCTGGCCGATGCTGGTAAGTCACACACTGCAGCATGGCTGCTCTATATCGTCGCTAGAACCACCTGCCTCTGCAGCTGCGGTTGCCGAAGCGGAGCTGCCACCGCCGTCGCAGCGCCCGCCATTGCAGCATGTCTCAGGTGCAACGCTTGCTCCACGGCCTGATTCTTCGTATGTATGTGATATATATACTTTCCATATGATCATAAACTTTTTTTATTAAACGCGAGAGATGAATGAATTATTCAGTAATCGAAATAACATGTTGTACTGGAAAACACGCTTTGGTACATGTCTGGTTGAAGGACTGGCGTCAGTTGAGTATCGTGGCATTCAGAAGCTGGTCTCCCCCGTGCCTGGGCGTGCCCAAAACATCGTCTCACCACCCAGCTCGCGCTGGTGTTGACCAGCTGGCCACGAGCCGCTCAATCACGTCCAGCTTCGTGACGCCAAGCGTCTCCTCGGTGGCGGCAGCAGCGTTCTTGATCTTTCTCATTCGCACACAGCAATAATGTCTCCATCTCCTCCTGCCCATTTGTGTTGATGAAGGAGCCAATGCGGCTTGCACTAGCGGCAATATCTCCTCTCCCTCCATTTTCCGGAGCTTGGTGTCTCCAAGGGCTTCGTTCCAACGTCTGCCATCTCCTGCTCCATTTTGCTGCAGGAGCATTTGAGCGGCTTCTGCAATATCACCCATGTCCTCCTCCACTACCACAGGAGCTGGAGTGTCAGATGGGCTGGTGAGCAGGATTTGGCTTGGCACTGTCGGAAATATCTCCTTCTCCTCCCTTTTGCCGGAGCTGCAGCCGGATGCTGCTTGTATATGTCGGCAACATCTCCTTCTCCCCTTCATTATTTGCCGGAGCTGAAGCCGGATGTGGCTGGCAATGGCGGCAACAATCTCCCCTCCACTTGCCACATGACTGTTGATCCGATGGAGCCTGTGAGAGCAGGATGCGCTTTGCAACAAATCTCCTCATTTTCCCGGCGCTGCTGGTGCCTCCACCGGTGGTTGTGTGCGGCGGCCTTCTCTGCATCTTGGTGACAGCCGGTGTCTTGTTAAGCAATAGTATTCTCGGGCGATCCCATGTGGTGGCGCGCTCCATCTGGGTGCTCGACACGTAGGAGCAGATGTAGGCTTGCCCCGGAGCCTTCCGCCAGCTTGCCAGCCATCACCTCCACGTCCTTGTCAAAGCTGTTACTCAGGCGCCGGAGCAGTCTTCAGCTCACTCCATTTTTCCTGAGCCACTTTGCCCACTTGCACCTTCGTTCTTCAACTCCTTGTCCTTGGGCAGTAGCTCCTTTAGCAGCAGGCTAAGAAGCTTGAAGCGTGTACTTGCTCAAGCACAGCCTCGTCGCGCTGCTCGTCGTCGCCGCTGGCTGGCCTCTGGATAGACACTGCCAGATGATGGTTGTCTTGGCCGATAGTGATAGTGGTCGTGGATGCAGCGGTGGCGTCGACAATAGGTGCACCGGCAGTGAGGATCACCTGCTCCTCCCCAGCAGCAGCGCCTCTGCACGGGGCATGTGCAGGTGACGACGAAGTTCTTGACCTCGCCCGCATAAAGCACAGGGGATGCAGACCTGCCCAGATGCCCCACCATCTCTAATGGCCTTGTTGTAGCCGCCGAAGTCGATGCCCACGATGGTCACCCCAGGCAGCGGCGCTGAGAGCTATGGTAGCATTCTTGATGACCACCGTGGCAAGCCGCCTAGGCAGACAGCGAATGCGTCAGTGATCTTGTCGAGGCCCTGTGTCGATCAGGAGTAGGCCAGCATGAGGCCCGGGAGTCAGCCAGAAGTGCCATGGGTCATGGGAGCTACTGAACCGAACGTGCTGTTTCCAGATACTTGCCGAGCACGTGGTATGAGCTACATGCTGCCCTGACGTGTGCCAGGAACTCACGATGGACACATATGATAGTACGTGAGTGAATAGATGATGAACAATCAAACGAATATTAATAAGTAAAGTATCGACTGTTTTACACTCACGACTAAGGCGCAAGGCCAATAAATTGGTTCACACGATAACTACGAGAGGATAACTCAAAAGCTCTCAGCAGGCATCTGACTGGTGGAACACACGCCTAGAACTTATCAAGATCGCTGAGGTACTTGTCTCCCGGAGCGATGACCTTCTGTCCAATATCAGCAAGCTTGAGTAACACTTATGCGGCCGTGGCCTGCACAAGTGGGATATATATGCATGTAGCTATCAAGAAATCCAAAGAGTTTGGCTACATAGCATTTAATAAGATCAAGCTTATGATGTAAGCAACTATTTACTAAGATATAAGTATATACGTCCTGCCGCTTAAACAATAAGTAAGCATAAGTAAAATCATCATCCATAACCTTATTGAACGTTATGCATGCAATGATTTGATTTTCATGTCGATAGATTAATCACGTGAGGGCAGAGGTCGTTCAGATGGTACCGGATTGAACCTCAGGTTTGTTACACAAGCCGCATCGACACAAGCTAATTAAGCAAGTAAATTACAGCATAATCAACCAACATTATGTATACGTATCCGTCCGAGAAATTAACTGGATTGACCATTCTTTTCTGTGCTGATCAGGCACGTACAACACTTCCAAAGCCGTGACTGCATGGCACGGGCACGAGGCCTTTGTAGCTCTCGCCTCCCTCAAACAATCCGCTAATTCTTCCGATCGGACAAGCAGCATACTCCATTAACGAGTATAGTGTCTTAGCCAAGAGCCTTCCGAGACCCCGGGCTATATTCTTCGTCAATCCGCGTGTGGGTCCATGCAGACTTTCTGGTCACTACTTGGATTGCTAGAACACGGTTTTCCACCCATTAACGTAGCCAAGACCAGTCCATTCTCCTGTAGTATTGTGATCCTATCATTCTTGTCGTAATCCTGGTGTAGCGGTCAATGTTCACGATTTACGTGGAGATCTGTATTAACATAAGATTATAAATGGGAAGGATACCATCCCTTGTTGGATAGAATGAACCAAGGTAAAGCATCTAGCGTACTACCAACATAAGTAAAACCCGGTATCAAGGCTTAGTGTAAAGACTAGTCATCCTTACATAGGACCCATCAATAATTGCATCGCGAACATGAATATAAACTTTGTTGTCATGCAATAGATCTATACCTCAAAAGAATAATGCAGAGGGAAATCCACTTGCTTGCTCAGTACTGCGGTGGCTCCTACTCGAAGACTTGATCTTGATCTCCTGCGAGACGGACCGTTTACTACACGATCGCCACATTCAATCAACTAAAAGCAAAACATACCACCATACAACTTTTAAAGACGACAAGACGTATTAGAACTATTCTTGATGAAGAGGACATCGCGTGAGCGCAAAGATCATCAAACGGATTAAAACGGTAAGAATATGACTAAACAAATTAAGGGCTCTTGAACTAAATCTAACCTTCAAGGGGCTTTAATTTGTTAGAACCAAGGATCCGTAATTTTAGGTGGACCACGGTGGACGCTTGTAGAAAAATCGTTACGAACAGGACGGCTCTTGATGAGTTTTCAGGCAAGATCAGGGGCACAAAACTGAACTAGCGAGAGTTTGCAAAGTGAATATATAATTATTTTAGAACTTTTTGGACCGAGGTCAATATATAGATAACTCAAAACGCTTTCTGAAAAACAGTTCGCGGCTGTATTTTGATGCGCGAACTTGGTAGAAATTAAATCATGAATCACATACGATGGAAGCGGATGATCGAGCACGTGCTCTGGATGAAGGCATCCTCCACTTACCGCAGGAACTGATGGAGCACACGCAGGATCTCAGCGGATGCGGTTTGTCACTGACGCTAGAAGCTCGAAATCTCTCCGGTTCCACTCTGTCTGAGAGGCTGGTGCTTCCGCCCGGTGGCTTCTAAGCAGCGGCCTTCCCTTCCATCTCGGTGACGGCCTGCGTCTTGTAGTCACGACAAGAGTATTCGGGTGAGCCCATGGCGACACGCGCGCTCCATCTGATGGCTCGGACACATAGGAGCAGAAAGTAGGCTTCGCCGCACTCCCTTACTCCAGCTTGCCAGCTATCACCTCCACAATCGTTGTCAAAGGTGCTGCCCCAAGCTATTAGAGAGTTCTTGTTCGCGGAGCGCCGCCCAGGGTTTCCTGAGCTATGGCGCACTCGCCACCCTGCTCTTGAGCTCCTGCCTTTGGTAGTAGCTTGGTCTCTAGAGCTCGGCAAGCAGCTTGAAGCGGGTCACTTGAGCCAACACAGCCTCATCGCGCTGCTGGTCGTCGCCGCTGGCCTCTGGATAGACACTACTCCACTGGTTGTCCTGTGCTGATAAGTGATACGGTAGAAGCAGAAGTGCTGTCGATGTAGGTGCCACTGTCAGGCGAGATCATCTGCTGCTCCCCAGAGAGCAGCAGCCTCCACACGGGGCACATGCAAGTGAGCGATGAAGTTCTGGACCTCGCCGGATAACTGGGCGCAGCCTACCTGATCTTCCATGGTCCTTGATGAGAACTGTTGTAGGCGCCGGAAGAGCTCAGGAAAGTCAGGTTTGAAATGACGCTGAGAGCGATGGAAACGTTTCAAATTCACCACCGTGTTAGCCATCTATGCAACGATGCATGAATGCGCTTGGCGTGACTTTATCGAGGCCCTTTAAATGTAGGAAATATTTCCCACATGAGACCGAGCGATGGCCAGAAGATCCTTAAATCATGTAAGACTAAATTGAACCGATATGTGTGACGACCTGGATGAGCAAATTAGCGTGTTACAACGGCTTCTTGATCCATCGTCAGTAGTAGCTCAGTGGTTGTCATTGGTGTTGACAACCTATCCCACTGGTCCATAGCCTTTACTATCCTCCCCGTCTGAGAGAAGACGATGAAAGGCACGCGTCTGTTGTCCTTGCTGTCTCGACCCAGGAGGATGCCAGCGGCCGTCTCCAAGGCCGGCTTGGAAGACGTACCACCATCAGGACGACGGCTACGTACCACCTGCCGGGCTGTTTCCCGACCGTTGCCCGACATTGGTGAGAGCTCCGTGCTGCCCTTGACGCTGCCGCTGAACTGCACGATGGACAGCGGCGGTCGTCGTGTGGAGCTCATCGATGATGAACAACAAGGCTGCCTTGAGATAGTCCATCCTCGACTTTTTACTATTTTTCGATGGGTCGGCCGAATTGCCCATGCTGCCGCTCACATCCACAAATACGACGAGGTTATGGGCGGGTGCTTAGCCGCCACTTTCAGCTCGGGGGCCTCTACACGCACCAGCACCTCCAAATCCTCCACCTCCTTGTCCTGCCGGAGCGCCGACACGATCGGTACGGACTAGGTCACCTTCAAGCTTCAGCTCCGCCGCGCCGTGCCTGCACATGCCAATTAATCCATATATGCATGCAAAACAATTAAATAGCTATCTCAATCAATTGGGGGAAAACCTAGCTGAGCGATGATATATAACACACATCACGGGTGCTCTTCAGCCGCTTCTTGTTCATGCCCGCGGCATTAGGTAAGAATGCTCTCCAGCACCTGCTTCAAGGGCTCCGTCAGCTTTGTAGTTAATGCCCTTGTCCGGAGCTGCACCAGATGGGCAGTGGTGGTGGAATTCGCCGCATTCTTGGAATTCTGTGCGATGTTCGGAGAGTCCTACACACAAAGTATATAAATGCATGCATTTAATTATTGTTATAATGTTATGCACAATCAAGCTCAAATCGACAACGAGCTAAGTGTGTGTGTGTGTAGCTAATGCGTCAGTATATATGATTAGGATGGATTATTCAGCACGCACATTGTGTTTGCATCCCCTCCAAGTGTGAAAGTGTGCACGGGCGCTTTGGATCTGTAATCCCAGGCCTCCTTGAAAGAAGTCGCCCGTGTTAGTCTTACCGTCGGAGAAGAGCAAAGATTATGCCCTTGGACGAGGTCTATCCTTTGGCCATGGCCACGAGTAGTAGATCAGCCCATCTCAGACCCCAGGCCATATCCCTCGTGCAGGTACATTTCTCTTCTTTCCATTCAATACCCTGGTCCATTGATTTGCGACTGATGTAGTATGACTTATGGTGGCCGCCAGTAGGGTGATGTATCCGAGGCAGCTGTCCGCCGAGAGGATACTCAATTTCTCTTCCATGAAATGAAAGACGCCTTGTCGATCCTAGTGTGTCGCTCGGCAAAGTGTGGATGCCATCAACGGCAATCACAAACACAACATTGAGTGGCCTCCGCGTCTCCGTGGCCTGCTGCTGTCCAAGCAAGCGCCGACACATAATACACACATAGTAAATACGAGTACTAAGATTTTAATTAGGGTGAAGGGATTTATATTCATGTATCACCTGCTCCTCGGAAGCCATAGCAGCTAGTGCCCTCGCCTATGCGGGACTTGACGCCTTCGAGTGGAAATGTATAGGTAAATGTGGATGTGCACCTGGTCGCTGATGCCGTGTGCTTCAACTCGCTCATGGGCTCTATTTATAGCTGGTGAGGCATGGCTCCGCTGATCATCTACGATATTAAATTGCCCATTGGCTGTACGTACGTCCACACTTGACTTGGTTCATCGAGATCTGCCACCTGCCAAAATACCACTATACATGAGTTATTAATTGTTCAGGAGTCCAAGTTTACATTATCTGATTGCGCTTGCGCGTCGGCATTGTCAGTGGAGGGCCCAGTTGTTGCCAAGAATTCAAGTTAAAAAAAAAAAGCAGGAGCCAAATGGAATGCAGCTTAGGCTGAAGTTATATAATGGCCGATACGAACAATATGCTCTTGGATGACGATGGAAAAAAAAACATAGATGCGCTTTTAGCTAAGCGATTCAATATGCAGTAACTCAAAAGAGGTGGAACGTGTAGTTCCAAAATGTATTTTGATGTAAATCACGAGAAATTAAATCATCAACATAGTTCAATATAACAACCCTATGAAAAACAAGTAATTAACTGAACTTGTTCTTTCCTCATATCCCACATATAGATAAATTGTCAGTTCGAAGCCCACTGTATTTATCTAATGGCACCGAGACAGATATGCAACGAAAATAAGAAGTAAAAATGGTGGAGTAACTACATCCTAGTGGCCAAAATTTTACTGAAGATATGAATTGAGTTAAGTTATTTATGGGAGGAAAAATACATGAGATGGGTACAGAAAAATTCGGAAGAATTCAACATTATACTAGCCAGTTGCCATTACATCAAATGTAACTAAAATATTCTCAATGCATTTCTCAGTTACGTAAAACCATGTTACACTACCACCACATAAACTCAAACACCTTCGTTTTTAGGTGCGGATTGAAAAAATCACCCGTTCTGTAATAAGAAGGGCATCCTTTTTTTTTTTTTGAGGAACCTCTGTCTTCTTTTTATCTCTCCCTCCTCATCTTTTTTTCACCTATCTGCTCTCTTCGGCAGTGGCAGTAGCTCCGGCGATGCAGCTCTTCCGCCACTACCCGGCCACTTGGCGCCGACTACGGAGGCACCCAGGAGAGAGCGCAAACCAGTGACCGTAGACTTTCTGTTTTTTATTCGCTCACAGTTAGGGGGTGGAATTTTTTGGGGCTAGTCATTCCCCGACCTTGGATTTTAAGGAGAAAATGTTCGTACCACTTCTACGAAATCACTATTTTTATCTACAAAAAAGTAGTATTGTCACCCATCTGCGCCTGAACTGGAATTTCATCCACCCCTTAAAAAACGTATTTCTGTAGTTAGTGTCATCGTGTAAATCAATCCATGATCTCATCATGTCAAGTACAGTAAAAAAATGAAAATAGCCAAGTATCACAGTTAAAAAAGTAACTATGAAAAAAATAGCATCTTCATGTTCCGATATGTAATTGAATCTACCGTTTAAAAATAAGAGATTCAAATTTGCTGTCCAAAGCACCTTTTGATATCAAAATATATAATAGAAAAAATAAAAGTAGCTGAATATGAATCATGGGTAAAAACTGAAATAAGACGTTATACCAAAGGGAATATATTGTCCAATCTATTAATATCTCGATAAAAAAACTAAGAACCCAAATGGAAAGGAAAAATAGAAATGCAACTTGTTATTTATGTATCTAACAAAGTGATGTAGACTGTACTAGTAGTTGTTATTAGCTAGTTTGATGCCCACTCTACACTTGTGGAAAGGGATGAGTATGTCTCAGATGACTCTCAAGTATCCAATGGGGGGTAACTGATCGAGACGTACAGATGCAGTAAAAAGGAAGAGAGAAATAAACATACTGATCCAACAGTACCATGCCATGATACCGATGTACTCTTTAGTGATCTGAACAACGGTGGCCGCCGATTGGCTGATCAGGCCCGGCGAGGGATAATCTAATAAATAAGGTGTGTTTTGGTTGCATGTATCATATTGTTGCATAAGGATATTCCTGTATGGAATGATTCAAAAAACATTTATTTGAACCACTTGGTTCACTCTAGCTAGTACAACAATGTATTAAGTGGGATGACTTCATCCTAGACGAGTTGGTACAATTCACCCAACCAAAAAAAAAAGCGATCATTATTATTTTTATACCAATCCATACATGAATCAAATGATTCAACAAGTCTGCATAATAAAAACAAATTTAATTGTATGCCATGTTTTGAGCCATACATGCCACCACGTGTAAATTGCATTGCGTAGGATGGACGGATGATGCTAGCTCTTTGTCGTCGAGCAATCGAGAACCAAGTTATTGATGTATCCGAGCAAGGAGATACCATATATAGATGCATGTATTTTTCTTTGTCAACTTCTTAAATAATATATTGCGGTTAGGAAAGTTGTCGACAGCTAGAGCCACCAACTACGTTGTACATACATAATTAACAATTACGCGATCGATGGACCCCTAAGCCATCTATGCATGCATCATGTGTAAAGAAGCTGCAAACACTTAAAGTATCCAATGGGGTCACTGATCGAGACATATGCAGTAAAAAAGGAATAGAGAAGCAAATTGATCCATGTCTCTAGCATGTACAAGACCGTCCCGTGAGGCCGTGATGGCAATTTTGATCGAAAAGAGGATAGCGCGGTGCCCAAGCATTGCTATTCTTAGTGTGTGCTTCATTGTGGCTCGAACCATCACTTGTGACTACTTTGTTTATGACATACTGGACCTACTTGTCAGAAAGTAAAAGACTCACGAAGCAAGTCCGCATAACAAAACAAATTAATTGTATGCCATGTTTGAGCCATGCACGCCACCACACGTGTAAATGCATTGCGTAGGATGGACCGACGGATGCTAGCTCTTTGTCGTCGAGCAATCCGAGAACCAAGTTATTGATGTATCCCGATCAAGGAGACTACATATATAAATGCATGTATTTTTCTTCGCCTGCTTTTTTTACTTTTTATATATATTGCGGTTAGGAAAATTAGTTGACAGCTAGAGCCACACCAACTACGTTGTAACATACTATAACCAGCTTTCTTATAATATATTGCGGTTAGGAAAAGTTATTGACAGCTAGAGCCACCAACTCTGTTGGACATAGAGTAACTAACATAACAAAATAAGTGGTCGAGCTCGTCCTAAGCCATCTATGCATGCTTCAGGTGTAAAGAATTTGCACAAAACGCACAATAAGTGCGTCTTCAGTGCAACTTGTCGATCTATCATTGGTGGCCTCGTCGTTGGGTAGCTTCACTTAAGCCTATACCAATGGCAAATTTTAGACGGAATTTATGCACTTTGAATATCAAGACGACCACATAAAATTTTAGGATGACATGACATAGAATTTAAGAATAAAGTGATAGGAAACCGGTTCATCTAGATGGAACAACATCTTACATGGATACTAACATTTCTTGAGTTATTAATTAAATGTTGGAAGGGAGCCAAGGAAAACCACATCATAAAATTATACATTGAGTCTTATAGTTTTAAACATTGTTGCATAGCTTTTTTTTCCTTCACACTACTGGAGAAACAAGCTCTAGTACCAGTGTAGAACACCCATTTAGTATCCATTATGCATCCAGTACCATGTTATCTGGTACTAAATAGGCACATTAGAACCAGCTCAAACAACCAGTACTAAAGACTCATTTATACGGTTGGTTAAGCTGACTGAGTAACTAAATGGCTATGCCACGTCATTCGTCTAGGCGGGCCATTTAGTACGTTTGGTAATTGCCCAACCGCGACTTATATGGCGGCCTCCCTTTCTGTTTTTTTTGTTTTCTTTTGCCCTTTTCTATTGGTTTCTTGTTGAATATTTGAGTATTTATTCACGTATTTTGAATCTAGTGTGTTGTATATATACATACCCCAATGAATGTCAGACTATGGGAGTAGTTGTTAAGCTAGTTTGATGCCCACTCTACACGTGCGGAAGGGATGGGTCCGGTCTCAGATGACTCTCAGTACACAATGGGTGACTGATCGAGAAGATGCAGTAAAAAAAAGGAAGAGCGAAAAGTTTACTCCAGACATCAAACGATGTACTTATGCAATCTCAACAAAAAGTTTACTCCACGAGCTTTGGATACAATTGACCTCCACGTGATCTGAAACGGTGGCTACCGCGTGGCCTGATTAGACATCCGGGGCGATAACCTAATAGATTAAAGACTCACAAAGCCAGTCCGCATGATAAAACAAATTATTTGTATGCCTTGTTTGAACCATGCATGTGTAAATGCATTCGTATGGATGGACCCATCGACCGATAGGTGAGCGAGCATTGCTAAAGTCCAAGCATGCATGCATGTGTGTGCTTGTGTGCGAGAACTTGTCAGTTGTGACTCAGGACTGGTTGCAGGATGCTAGCTGTCTCGTTGCGTGACAAATTACAAAATGATGTGCCTCGAACCATGCTCACGTGTGGTTCTTGGTGGTGAGTATATATTAACAAATGTCGATGGAGCTTGACTGCCGAATGTAATCTTCTATTTTTTTTGGTACTTATTAGAGGCAAACACGCTCTTAAGACAGAGTTCAAATAAATCAAGTATACAATAAAAAACTGATCAATCCGTCTGTCTGGATCCTTTCGAGGCGAGCTCCTCCACAACCAGGGCTATGACATCATGGCTCGTGACGTCCCTGGCACTTGCCTCACCCACGCACCAGGGAGCAGGGATGGGTGATGTCCAAGAACGGGCCTATTTTTTGCTAAGCTGGCCACTCTTCTAGAATGCCTTCAATATAAAGATACTGCCATTTGTACCACATTTACCTCCTTCCCGGGCTTCCATCTTCAAGTATAGATGATGTTAGATGATAGGGTAGGGTCCAAGGCAAGATGACAAATGACCTGCATGCCTTAGAATTTCGGGCCTTTACAAACGCAGTTGCAAAAGAGTATGGAGCATTACAATGCCTATGCAAAAACATCCACATGCATGCACATTTTTATTAAAGAAATTGAAAAGTGAGTGATGAATGCATGATGTACTC